>JAXCGZ010005673.1:262500-272993 GCA_037179515.1 Halocaridina rubra
TATATATATATATATATATATATATATATATATATATATATATATATATATATATATATATATATATGTACAGTAATCCCTCGCTATATCGCGGTTCACCTATCGCGAATTCATTACATTGCAGTTTTTTTGACGAGGTTTTATTTTTCTGGGTATATGTGAGAATATTAAAATATTAAAAAATTTAAATTTTCAGTACTTTCATTATTTTATTGAAATTTTTTTTTCAATATTTTATTGATAAAAAAATGTAGTTCCCAGCCTAAGAATAATAAAACCGTAAGAAAATATAAAGAAAACATAAATTTAAACATGTAACTCTGCACCATAGAAAGTACAATACCGGTATCGGCGTTTCGGAAAGCGCAAAGGGTCGCACCTGCGTGAGCTAGCACATATTAAAATTTCCAGTATTTTCATTATTTTACTGATTAAAAATGTATTTCTTAGCCTAAGAATAATAAAACAGTAAAAAATAGTAAAAAACATAAATTTAAACTTGTACCTCACAGTATTGCACCATATAAATTGCGATACCGGTATCAGCGTTTCGGAAAACGAAGAGGTTCGCACCTACGTGAGCTAGTACATATTAAAAAGAGTATTTCCTAGCCTAAGAATAATAAAAGTAAAAAATAGTAAAAAATATAAATTTAAACATATAACTCACAGTATTGCACCACGTGAAATACTGTACGATAGCATACACTGTATTGGCGTCTTGGAAAACGCAAAGGCTCGCACCTACGTGAGATAGTTCATGGCATGCTATTGGCTGAAAGGGTGGGAGACGACGAATCTCATAATTGTTTTTCTGTATGATCTGTATCATGGGGTCTGATTGGCTTTTTGACTGAAGCTTGGTTCTCCCACCATCTTCCATTGTCTCGCCTCATTCATTCAGGCTAAGTCACATGTGCGCCGTTCACATTGTGCTTCTTAATACGTTGTGCTTGTGATTTTTTTTACTCACATATTTCAACCTCTGCAATGCCTCCCAAGCATCCTTCATCTTCTAAGGCTTCTGGTAGTGAGCCTAAGCAGCAAAGGAAGATGTTAACCATAACAGATAAGGTAAAACTGTTAGATATGCTGAAAGAAGGAAGAAGGTTTGTGGATGTCGGCCGCCATTTTGGCCTCAACGAATCTACTGATTGCTACATCAAAAAGAATGAGGTTAATATCAGGAAAAGAGCGACTATTTCATTTAGAAAAAACAGCAAAGAGGGTCGTAACACCCCGCAATAAGATAATAGTGCGGATGAATTCTGCTTTGGCCCTGTGGATTGCTGTTTGCAGAAAGAACATCAGCATAGACACCAATATCATACAAAGGCGAAGAAGCTGTACGAGACATTCACTACAGACGATCCAGACGACAACAGTGGCGACCGTGAGAGGAGGAGAGAGAAGAGGAAATTGATGACCCACAACCAGGACCCTCCAGCGATTCTCCACCGAGGAAACAATCTTTTGTGGCAAGCAAGGGATGGTTCACATAATTTCAAAGACTCTATGGCCTGAAGAGCGTTTCGGTTTATGGCGAAGCTGCCTCTGCAGATACAGCTGCAGCTGAAGATTATGTGAACGACGATTTTAAGAAAATTATCGCTGGAGGGGAATATGCTCCTGAGCAAATGTTTAACATGGATGAGACTGGGTTATTTTGGAGGAGAATGTCGTCTCGCACTTTTCTCTTCAAGGAAAAAGCTAAAGCCCCGGGATTTGAAGTGCACAAAGACCTCGTTACCCTCATCATGTGCGGGAATGTTGTGGGCTTCATTTTAAAGCCCAGGCTTATCTACAAGTCAAAGAACCCTAGGGCTTTGAAAAATAAGAATAAGAATCTGCTGCCAGTGTATTGGATACATAACCCTAAGGCCTGGATCACGAAAAGCCTCACATCAGACTGGTTTCACCAATGCTTTATCCCTCAGGTCAAAATTTATCTTGCAGAAAAGGGTCTTGAATTTAAAGTCCTTCTTTTGAAGGATAATGCTGGTTGCCACGCAACTAATCTCGAATATAACGGTGTTCAAGTAGAGTTCCTGCCACCGAATACGACATCACTGATTCAGCCTATGGATCAAGGCGTTATTCGTGCGTTCAAGGCCCTCTACACACGAAATGCCCTGGCGAACCTGGTTGAATCCATGGATTCAGACAAAGAATTTTCAATGAAGACTTACTGGCGTAACTACACGATTGCTACATGCCTTCAAAATATTCAGAATGCAATCAAAGAGATGAAGCCAGCCACAATCAATGCCAGCTGGAAGAACTTGTGGCCCGAAGTCATCTACGACTACAAGGGATTCGCTCCTGACGAAGTCCATAACTTGGCAGTTGCGAAAGCTGTGAAGTTGGCTACATTGCTAAGAGGAGAAGGCTTTAAAGATATGACTCACGAAGATGTGAATGAACTGATCAACTGCCACTCGCAGCCTTTGACTGATGAAGACTTGGAGGAAATGACAAAATCAGCGAGCGAAGAAGAGGAAGCGCACAAAGAAATCGAAGAACCTGGCCTTACACTCGAATGTCTGGCAGCCATGTATGAACATGTGAAAGCAGTCCAACAACTCTCGCAAGAACATTACGATAATATGGTTCGTTCGGTGACCTTCTGCAAGCTTCTCGGCATTGCCATGATTCCTTACAAGACCATCTTCCAACAAAAGAAGAAACAGCGACAGCAACTCCCCATTACCATGTTCTTCTCTCGCAAAATGCAGCCGTAAAGCTGTCATTGGCTGCGGAATAATTTCCTCTGGATTCTATACACGTCATCATCACCTCATTCACAGTAAGTTTACCTATCACGTTCGTATAAATTTACGCTTGCATGCTGTTATTTATAAAGTAAAGGGTGGTTTTTTAACAGTGCAGGGAGGGTTTATACAGTAAAGGTAAAAATAAATGTAAAATATCTATGTATATGAGTATGTCATATCATCATCACTTCATTCACGGTAAGTTTACCTATCACTTTCATATAAATTTACGCTTGCACATTGTTATTAATAAAGTAAAGGGTGGTTTTATAACAGTGCAGGGAGGGTTTATACAGTAAAGGTAAAAATAAATGTAAAATTCCTACGTATATAGGGTGATCCTACTTCCCGGAAATTTACCTATCGCGGCCAGTCCCGGAACCGAACCCCCGCGATACACGAAGGGTTGCTGTATATATATATATATATATATATATATATATATATATATATATATATATATATATATATATATATATATATATATATATATATATATATATATATATATATATATATATATATACAGTGTGCCCTCGGTTATTCGCGTTTCTTGGTTCGTGTTCTCACTGTATCGCGGTTTTTTTTTTTTTTTGAAAAAAAAAAATAAAAATAAAAATTGTGACACCAGGATGGGCCAAAAAATTATAAAATAAAGCAGACTTTATCAGGTTGTAAAGAGAAACAGAGATGGAGAGTGTAATGACCTGTCAGATGTGAAGGGATTATAAAAGATGTGTAATGAATATCCAGCTCTCTGCTGGGTTTTAATATACCTTTGAATGACTTTCATGATGTCTATTCCAATAATTCTGCTTAGTTCTTCTTCTTCTTCTTCTTCTTCTTATTATTATTATTATTATTATTATTATTATTATTATTATTATTATTATTATCATTGGCAACAATAATTTTCCATTGATGATGATTGTGGAGATTATTATCATCATCATCATTATTATTATTATTAAGGGCTCATCATTGTTTGTACATCTGTTGGTTTATTTACTTTTAATAACTGTGTAAAGTGCCCCTCCCTAGTTGGCTGGGACAAAGAGAGTGTGGGGGGTTGGGTAGAAGAGAGAGAGAGAGAGAGAGAGAGAGAGAGAGAGAGAGAGAGAGAGAGAGAGAGAGAGAGAGAGAATCTTTAAGTAACTCTTGTTCATTTAACCAAAACTACATTATTTATAGTAATAATAATGGTTTAATTACGAATTCGTAGTAGTAATAATGATGATGATGATGATAATAATAATAATAATAATAATAATAATAATAATAATAATAATAATAATGATAATAATAATAATAATAATCTCCCCAATCATCATCAAAGGAAAATTATTGTTGCCAATAATAATAATAATAATAATAATAATAATAATAATAAGATCTAAGGAGAAGTTTTAGAATAGACATCATGAAGGTAATGCAGAGGTATAGTAAACCCAGCAGAGAGCTGGATATTCATTACACATCTTTTATAAACCCTTCACATCTGACAGGTCATTACAGTCTCCATCTCTGTTTCTCTTTATAGCCTGACAAAGGCCGTTTTATTTTATAATTTTTGGCCTGTTCTGGTGTAATAATCATCTTTAATTTTTTTTTTCTTTTTTAAGGCTGATCCTACTTCGCGATTTTCCTGGTTCGCGCCGGGTCCCAGGACCGAACTACCGCGATAAGGGAGGGAACACTAATTTCCCCTCATTCTTTTCTGATCAACACAAGCCTTCTCTCTCTCTCTCTCCTGGATTAAGTCAGCTGTGGCCCGGGGCCATGAAGGGTATATTTTATTATTTTTGTGTGTGTTTTACTATGATTTTTTACTCTTATTATTTTTACTTAAATAAAATTGAAAATTATAAGTAGAGTCTCTACTAGGTACAGAAAAAGAGACATGTACAATAGTTGTTTAATTAACATGTAAAATAGACTAGTTACAATAACAGTGCATTGCATACGTAAAGAGATAATTCTCCTTTCTCTTGGATTAGTCGGCTAAATCCATTATATATATATATATATATATATATATATATATATATATATATATATATATATATATATATATATATATATATATATATATATATATATATGATTACCTAATTGTGCTTACGGGAAAGAGCCCAAAGCTCCTATCTTCCCGTCTCCTGAGAGGTTCCATTTTGTATTTAGTGATATTGTACTTATAATACCTGTCCTTAAAACTATGGCTTGATGTGTGTGTGTATGCAAAATTATTAAAGTGCCAATTTAAGCTTATAATACAGCTCAGTATGCAATTCCATAGTTACAACAATCTACATCACGTAGATTTAGTTGCCTCAAGCAGTATGAGAAGAATACAGACTTACTTTTAATAAGTGTTCCATCAGTGAGCCACTCTAGCACACCGCCACCACCCCCTCCACCAGGATTTTCACTATTGTTTTTAGGTGTATTTGTACTACCCCTCCTGAGTGCTACTGTTGCATTTGGTATATCTGAGGCGCTGAATGAAGTTCTGTTATTATTGTTAATATTTGTGGCAGTGTTTGGTGTTGGAGAAGCAGCGATATTAGGACTTGTGAGAATGGTGGAAGAGGTGGTGGAGGCAGCAGATACGGCAGTGGTAGTTGTGTTAGTGTCCCTTTCCCATGGGGCAATTGCGGCCGTGGTAGGAGGAGCTCCCGTTAGATTGGTGATGGCTGTGCTAGCCAAATAACAAGCTTGGTCGACCTGGTCCTCTTCAGCGAAGCTTTCGCCACTGCCAGATCCTGAGTCATCAACATCATCTTCAACAGCCTGCTTGGAATAGATATATTTTATTACTCACTCTTTTATTTGCATTTTCTAAGCTTAAATTAAGTAACCTCTCTAAACAGTATATATATATATATATATATATATATATATATATATATATATATATATATATATATATATATATATATATATATATATATATATATATATATATATATATATATATATATATATATATATATATATATATATATATATATATATATATATATATATATATATATATATATATATATATATATATATATATATATATATATATATATATATATATATATATATATATATATATATATATATATATATATATATAAAGTACAAACTGTTAGTATACAGCACTAAATAGTAAGGAAGCCCAACATTGAAACAAAACTTATAAAACAATGCTATATTTCGGATCCTATATGGAAGGGATCCAGTTAGGATCCGAAACATAGCATTGTTTTATAAGTTTTGTTTCACTGATGGGCTTCCTTACTATATATATATATATATATATATATATATATATATATATATATATATATATATATATATATATATATTATAATGCCATATATTTACCTCATGCAGTTGCAATGGAATCTGGGAACCTGTAGATCGTAGCCCTAACCGCACAATGCCATGAACTGCTCTCAAAGTTGCAGGTTTGAATCAAAGCAATAGGCAGTACAAATTTGAAATAATTTCAATAATGATTGCATACTAATGTTTTAATGTTAATTATTATGTAATACTATTTTCTTTTTTCAAACGTGCTGCCATATGCCACTGAGTCATCAGAGTGGCCAAAAACATAGCATGAAAATCGAGGTAATATTTTGTTGTTCATGATGTTACCTCAGTGGCACCATAATAAAATAAGTGAAGATGTGGAACTTCATCGTACGCCACGCAAGCATTAATCCCAAATCTTCAACCTGTGTGTGTCCACCCCCACTCGCATGGGAATGAATAGCGATGCCATGTTGATGAAGGAAGACACGAAGTAGATGTTCTATACTTAGACTGGCTTTGCCTATTCACGCTTGATAGGTAGCATACTACATCAACACACTCATATGCTTTTTGGATTGATTCTTTCCCAGAGAATTTGAATAATCAGTACCTCAAAACTAAATTACTATTTTTTTTCTTATGTATATAACCATTTTTTTTTTTTAGGATGGGATAGGATAGGAGGGGAAAAAAGGGGAGGGAATTAAGGATATAAGGGAATTGGAGGGAAAAGCACGAAAATTAAATAAAGTAAGAGATAAAGAAAGAGAGGGGCAGACCCTCGTGCTAAGTTTTGATCTGGAATTCAGATACTTTAATTGTGTTTATGCCTAGAGCAGTGCACTAATGTTCTGTTGAGAGAGAGAGAGCGCACAAACTTTTCAGAGACAGTCAATGACATAGTTATTAGCCTATGAGATTATATTTAACTGAAATGACTAAGTTATGAAATCTATTATGAATATTTATATTGGACACCACATCAACCTGTTTTAACCTGTAGTCTCTTGTGACTGCCACTGTTCCTTTAATAATTGCAAGAAGTCTGACTTTTCCTTTGATACTACTTTATTGTGGCCCCTGTGGCCGGGTAGTAACTAATACGACTTCGATTCGTCAGGTCTTTGGTTTGAGACCAACCACAGTCTTAGTTTAGAAAGGGCATTCACTCAGGGTAAAGGACACACTGCTGTAAGGGGATCGCCATAGTGGTATTTTGCTCGTTTTCGGGAGGTCACGGGCCCATGTTTGAGTTCGTGGCGAGGCAACAGAAAGGGCATCCAGCCTTAATTCCCCAGCTTCAATCCGTCTGTCTCCACCTCCAAATGGGGACGAATTGTAGCACAAAGCGTAACAAAAACTTTTAATTTTTCGTTATTTATTAGAAGCAGAGCAAATTTTGGTGACTAGGAGACAAAGAACTACAAGGTTATGCATTTGTTACTTTGATCAATGCCCATACATACACATACTCAGCAATCAGAAAGTATCAAGGCTGCTACTAAAGAGAAATGTATATTTACAATGTGAAGTAGAGGCAGTTTTCCCTCTCTTATCATGTCCTCATAGTAGCTCTTTATCCCAAAGGAGCTAAGAGGAGTGATCGAGGTATATTAGTTTGTGGAGATTGTGTATCTTTAACTTGGCCACCCCCTTACAAAGGGGATAGCGACCTTTATGTATGCTGCTGCTGTATTTATGCTTTCTAAGCAAGGACTAGGGTAGCACTGATTAAATATCATACTCACTCCAGGGACTCCAGACGCAGGTTCACTGTCACTATCCTGGATCATTTTGGACTTTTTCCACATGTGGTTCATGAGCTTGTATGTGGAGTCCCTCGAAAGAAGGGATCCAAATACGTAACTTTTGCCATCAATGGTTGTTAAACCAACAGCATTTGGGATGATCTTTGCTGTCCTTTCCTTCTGAATTGTTGACACTTGACTGATGGGTATTAGTTTCTGCGGATGGAAAATAAGAAGAGTAAGTACTTAATAATATTCACCTGGTGGTACTGGAGGAAGAACACCAGTAAGGATATCTAATCATAACAAATGTCCTAAGTGGTGGTGGAGAGAATATACCATACTTGTATACCACTCCTGCATAGCTAAGAGTGATCGGGATGTGTTGGATTCTGGTGCATGTGCGTGCTTAAGATTCAGCCATCCCCTTTACAAGGGAAATTGCATCCATAGTATATGTATGTATGTATGGACGTTCGTACGTACGTACATACATATGCATGTATGTATGTATGTATCTATATATGTATGTATGTATGTATGTATGCTCTGTCTTTATAGGAGCCTACTAAAAGTAGAAGGGGAGAAAGAGGCTGGCAATCCTTCCTTCCCAAAATTAAATCTTGCGACAAACCCACTTTCAGAGGAACGGAAGATACTCTGCTCCTAAAATGTTTCCAGATACAATTTGACCACTCTGTTGAATTTAGTGCGATATACGGCTTAAAAAAAATGCGCTACCTTAACCAAAATCAGTGAGTGATTATAAGTCCTCTAGAAGTGAAGAGGGTACACCAGGGAAAACAGTGGCCTGGTTTTATTTCACTAGCGCATTAACTCTGCCTTATTCATTTTTATGGTGCGAATAACCTTGATGATGAATGAATTCTCATGATTAGAAAGAAGAAAGGACTAGTCTTTTTATTCTTTGGTTGTGGCCACCATGCTGACTGAGGAAAGACGTCAAACCCTATGGACAAATATATATATTGCAATGATAATTTACACACAAAACATACGGAGTCATAGGCCCGATTTCTTGAACTGTAAACCTAGGATACCATATTGTTAGTTAGCTACACACACAAATGGATTTTATAAACGCATGTGACGCAGTTCTATGTATGGCTAGGATCCCGTACGGGATCCTAGCCATACACAGAACCGTAGAATACAGTATACAGTAGAATACAGTATACAGTGATACTTCTAGATTATACTGTCCCTCAATATTTTAGTTCCGGTTTTACTTCACGGACTCCCCTTTTTACTAAGGGCTTGGACGGTTGCCTTCTTGTGAGGGACTTGTTTTGGCAGATGTAATCGTTACCCTGAGAGCATATCCTTGCTAATCTCAGCCCGTGACGGGGCGCAAACCCTCGACCTGACGCCTCAAAGTCGGGGACGCTACCGCTTGAGCACCGGTGACTACTCCCTCAAAATTTTAGTAAATTGTTAAAACATGCAAAGGGGTCTCGGTAGCTCAGAGGTAAAGCGTTCGAGTCGGGATGTGAAAAGCTTAACCAACGTGGATTGCATTTCGCTGCGAGGATATAACAGCAACAGTTGTATGCTGTGACCTTGATATTGGCCCAATTAACGGGATATGAAGTGGCATTCACCTTTAGCTATGATATTATGTGTTTTGAATGGTATATCATGGGTATTTTTTGTTTCTTCGTCAGCTTTCTGTTTCTAAAAACAATGATGATGATGATATATATATATATATATATATATATATATATATATATATATATATATATATATATATATATATATATATATATATATATATATATATATATATATATATATATATCATATATATATATATATATATATATATATATATATAGAGAGAGAGAGAGAGAGAGAGAGAGAGAGAGAGATACTGTATGCACAAGCATGCAAGAACAAAAACTATATCATAATGTCAAATAAGGAACAGAGGACAAAAGAATGTAAGGAGGACAATGTTGACAGTTCAATATAACAGAATAATAAAAAAGAGCCATTTAAAGGCCATCTCTCCAAGGGGAATGACTTCTTATTCTCCTCCATCGCCTTCTCCTCCTCCTCCTCCTCCTCTTCTTCTTCTTCTTCTTCTTCTTCTTCTTCTTCTTCTTCTTCTTCTTCTTCTTCTTCTTCTTTTTTCTTTTTTCTTTTTTCTTTTTCTTTTTCTTTTTCTTCTTCTTCTTCTTCTTTTTCTTGTTGTTGTTGTTGTTGTTGTTGTTGTTGTTGTTGTTGTTGTTGTTGTTGTTGTTGTTGTCATCGTCGTCGTCATCGTCGTCGTCGTCGTCGCCATCGTCGTCGTCGGCGTCATCACCACACCACCACCACCACCACCACCACCACCACCATCATCATCATCATCATCATCATCATCATCATAATAATAATAATAATAATAATAATAATAATAATAATAATAATAATAATAATAATTATTATTATTATTATTATTATTATTATTATTATTATTATTATTATTATTATTATTATTATTATTATTATCATTATAATTATTACTAGTATTTTCATTATCATGATTATTCATTAACTATACTTGTACTGCCCTCTCAAAATGGTAAAACTTTCATCCCCCCTGATTGTGCGTCCAAAATCTCTCTCTCTCTCTCTCTCTCTCTCTCTCTCTCTC
>JAXCGZ010005674.1:0-35000 GCA_037179515.1 Halocaridina rubra
GATGAGCCATCACTACTTGATCTGGTGTTCACAGATAATGTGTTGGATATTGAAAATATTGAGTATGAACCACCAATTGGAAAGAGTGACCACTGTGTGTTGTTGATGGAGTATATCATTGAAGACATTCTTCCTGAGAGTAGAGGCACTGAGGACATGAGGAGGAACTATCCGAAAGGAGATTACATCAAAATGAATGAGCTTTTTGCAGTTATTGACTGGAGAACCTTATTTTACAACAAATCTGTACAAGAAATGTATGACATCTTTTGTGAGAAATATGGGAAGATAGTAGATTGCTGCATACCTGTCACCAAAGTAGGTGTAATTCATGCCAGAGAGAAATGGTTCGATAATGGGTGTAAAAGAGCTAAGGAGTGGAGAGACAAATGCTGGAAAAGGTATAGGAGGAGAAAAAACATAAATGCCTGGCAAACCTACAAAAGAGCAAGAAATGACTACCTAAGTAAAAGGAGAGAGGCAGAGAGAGATTATGAGAGGGACATCACCAGGAAGGATAAAGAAAATCCCAAGCTTTTCCACAGCTTTATCAGAGGAAAACTGAAGGTAAAAGAACAGGTTTTAAGGCTAAAGAGAGCGGATGGAAGCATCACTGAGACGGACGAAGAGATCTGCAAAGAATTGAACAAGGAGTTTCAGTCAGTATTTACAGTAGAAAATACCCCACCCCCTCAGATTGCAGTGATAGAAGCTCAAGGGCCGGTATTAGAGAACATCAACCTTACAGCCACAGAGGTATGCAAAGCGCTGATGGATTTAGATGTTCATAAAGCTATAGGTCCTGATGACATATCCCCTCATGTGCTTAAAAAATGCGCAAACACAATATCAGTGGCACTAAGTATCATATTTAAGGAGTCACTGGAGTCGGGGGAGATTCCAAGATGCTGGAAACAAGCAAATGTGATACCTATCTTCAAAAAGGGAAGGAGGGATACGGCTCTGAACTATAGACCAGTTTCCTTGACCAGCATAGTTTGCAAACTTATGGAGAAACTACTAAGGAAACATATCTCTCTTCACTTGGAATCCTTCAACTTTTTGTCAGTGAGGCAACATGGCTTCAGAGAAGGAAGATCAACAGTAACAAACTTATTAGAATTTTATGATGAGGTAAGCCAAATCTTACAGGAAAGAGAGGGCTGGGCAGATTGCATATTCCTAGACTTCCAGAAAGCGTTTGACACTGTTCCACATGGGAGACTTATTAGGAAGCTGCAATCAATGGCTAGAATAGGTGGAAATGTCTTGGAATGGATAAAAACTTACTTAGAAGGAAGGGAACAGAGGGTTAGAGTAAGACACTCAGTGTCTGAATGGAGAAGAGTTAGTAGTGGAGTTCCACAGGGTTCAGTTTTAGGGCCACTTTTGTTCCTTGTATATGTAAATGACCTACCAGAGTCTGTAAATTCATTCATGAACATGTTTGCAGATGATGCAAAGATTGTGAAGAAAGTAAAAAACGAGAACAATGGTAGAGAACTTCAGGAGGATCTAAATAATCTGCATGAGTGGTCAAAAAAGTGGCTAATGAAATTCAATACCTCAAAATGTAAGGTAATGAGAATGGGTACAAGTGCAAGAAGGCCCAAGCTTGACTACTCGGTAGCTGGAGTACAACTTCAAGAGACAGAAAATGAGAGAGATCTAGGAGTAAACATACTGGCAGATTTGTCTCCAGAAATACATATAAATGGCGTAGTAAGGGCAGCATATGCATTCATATCAAATGTAAGGGTAGCCTTCAGGCACATGGACAAGGAAATGTTCAGAAATATTTATGTAACCTATGTGAGGCCAAAACTCGAATATGCAGCCCCCTTTTGGAATCCGCACTTGAAAAAGCACATAGCTAAGCTTGAAAAAGTTCAAAGACATGCCACGAAACTGGTGCCAGAAATACGCAATCTCGGTTATGATGAGAGGCTGAGGGAATTAGACTTGCCATCACTCGAAGCTAGAAGAGTAAGGGGGGATATGGTGACAGTCTTTAAATTCCTTCATGGTTATGATAGAGTGGATAGGGATCGATATTTCGATATGGCTGGCTCTAGAACTAGAGGTCATAGTTTGAAGCTTCGGAAGAAAACTTGTTTGCAGGATGTAAGGAAATACTTTTTCAGTGTAAGAGTAGTTGATAATTGGAATTGGCTAAGCGAGGAGGTAGTTAATGCTATCTCAATCCATAGTTTTAAGGACAGGTATGATAAGTATCACTAAGTCTAAAAATGGAACCGATCAGGAGACGGGAAGATACGAGCTTTGGGCTCTTTCCCGTAAGCACAATTAGGTAATCACAATTAGGTAATCACATACTTTAATTAATAATCGCAGAGTGCTCATCTGCTATTAATACATGTAAACCATAATAATATTACTCTTAATTAATAATCGCAGAGTGCTCTTTTGCCATCAATCAATTATTACACTATATTTTATTATTAATTACTTGCTATGATGTTTAAAATTAATTGCAAATTCTATTAATATTTTATTTATACATAACCAAATAGATTGTAATGTTTATCAACTGCAATATGACTGGGAGTGCCCATGTGCACCTCTCCATGTACAGTTATCTGAATACATAAAAATATCCTCTCTCTCTCTCTCTCTCTCTCTCTCTCTCTCTCTCTCTCTCTCTCTCTCTCTCTCTCTCTCTCTCTCTCTCTCTCTCTCTCTCTCTCTTTAGAAGTAATAAACTTCATCTATATAACAGGTCAAGGAAGGTCACATTGAATCAGGTCCTTTTAGGTCATAATTATAGGTGCATTCTATCTAGCTTTTCAAAGTGACTGCTGAGATAATCTTTACGATAAATGTATATTTTAGGGACAGATCAGGGTAGATCATAGTTGGTGCACTTAATTCAACTTTTCAAAGCATTTGTTGAGATGATCCACTAGAACTTTATCTTAGGATAACTGGGAACAGGTCATTTTAGGTCATTGTTACAGGTACTCCATTTTGCTCCTCAAAGTAACAGTTGAGATGGTTCAAAATTAAATTGTGATTTAATTTAGCTCGGAATAGAACAGATCGAGTTAGGTTGGACTTACAAGTGGGATGCCGCTATACACATATCCCCCATGAACAGTTATTTGATTAATAAAAAAATGTTAGGTAACTGTTGAGATGATCCATACTAGGATCGTATCTTAGGATGGGTAGGACTTAGCTGGAGGCTATCGAAAATCGGGGCTGAGTTTCTAGCAAAGACGAGTTGCGTTGTAGTGTGGGGCTGGGCAGAAGGAGCCCAAAGAAGGGAGGACAGGACTCAGAAGGGGCCCAAGTGGTTGTGGGTACCATATGGTTCCTTACGGGACTTTAAGGACATCAGAAAATTGTGGCATGGGTAAAGAGGTTTTCCTTTATTTTTCCTTTATCTCAGTACCCATTTGACATACCCTCATGTTACCCACACCTTCTCAGCAACCACAGCACACAGCGGGCAGAATGACCCATGTCCTGTACACCTGCCGCAAACCAATTTACTTTTGATTTCCTAAGGCTAGGTGGATTTTGTTTTTCATTTTTTCTTCTATTCTACTTATCAAAAACTTGGTTGTGGGTTTTGCTTTCACTTCAAAAGCTTTCTCTTTATTCTTTTTCTTCATCTTTTTTTCCCTTTTTTATTGGGGGTAAAGAAGGGAAAACTTTCCCATCATAACGGGATAAAAACCAGACATTGGAAAGAATTTATGGCTTTCTGTACGTCTTATGCAGTTTTAGGAGTGCTTCTTTCTGTCTTTTCTATATTTTTTTTTTTTGGTGAAGAGCGGAAAACGTAAGAGATACTGACGTTGCCTTTCTCTGCTATACCAATTTCTCTGTGCTAATGTCAGTCGTTCGAATACTTGACTCGATAGGTGACAGACCCTCGATTGAACTCCAATATGTCGTGTTCACTCCCATATTGGAGAATAATAGTGACACATAAAACAAGATTATTATTAAACTAATGTAAGGTTGCTTAGAAATGTTTATTTACATATAGTGATTATATATTGTAATACTTAATACACATTAATATCAGTGTTGTATCAAATACAAGTTAATTTACCTTTGAAGGGCTACTATTCATTTGCTTTTTCCTACTTTTTGTTAGCTTATTTTGTCATATTTGACGCTATAACGCCTACCCTATCACTCTGACTTTCCTCAATTAAAAAAAAAATCATATGTGGGTCAAAGTCATATTGTACTTTCTACATGTTTTTTCTCCAGGCACCTTACGTCTTATACTGTTTTCTTCTTGATGGAAAAAAATTACTTCACATTAGGCCTGGTGACCATAGGGTCTTGAAGGTCGCCTGGTTCCCGCGCTTTTTCGTGAAAAAAAAAAAAAAAAAATCTTGACCATTTGGCGGGAATTTCGGAATCTGCGCGGGAAAGCTTCGACGTGCTATTTGTTTACATATTTCTTCGAAGTGTGTGAGATGGTTTCGGGTAACAGCGAAGGGGTCGATAGGTGAGAAAGGTAACGGGGGTGATAGAGAAGAAACATTTGTATTCGGTACACATGATAATTGGTTTTCTTACGTTACTTCTGAAGACAGTCCCGTTAGTATCACTGGCTCACAGAGGGGGAGAAGACAATTCCATTTTTATCTGAAGACTGGTGTGATTTTTTTTTTATTTTTTGCTAAAACATGAACGAAGACTTTTCATTCTTGGCAAGGAATTTGGTTCGTAATTGATTATATGGGCCAAGTTTCTTTTTTATATGAAGGTTAGAGCATATTTTTCTCTGATATCTATTATGAAAACCACTGCAGTTTTGGTAAAAATTAATTGTAGGGGAATTTTTTTTTTTTATCATCTAGAGATTGGAGTAATTTGTTTTTAAAAAATTTAAAAATAAACGTTATATTTTGGTTAGTAATACTGATGATTATATGGGGCAAGTTTCTTAAATGAAAACTGAGTAAATTATTTGGATAAAATAAACCATTATATTTTGGCCAGGACTATGGCTAGGAAAAAAAATATTTGAGGCAAGTACAGGTTTATATGATGATTAGGGTAAAAGTTTTAGCTTATTCTTAGGAAAACCCGTGAAAGTGGTTGGAAATTAATATGTCAAGTATTTTTTTTGAAAATGGGTAATTATGTTTATGATAAAATTTCTACAAAGCGATCCTAAATTGGTTTGTAAATTGACAAAAAATTAATTATTGAGGCAATTTTTTTTTTTTTTTTGCCATACTAATATGAAGATTGTAGCAAATTTTTCGGCTAATATGTTACAAAAATATGCTATATTTCCGTTAGTAATTTGGATATGAAATAATTTTAAAAATATTAATTAATAAACACATTTATATTTATTTTATGTTTGGGGTAATTTGTTTAGCTAAAATCTTTAATTTTTCAAGGATGGTAGTATTAGTAATACATACTTATCTTTGGTAATGTTACACCTTTTAAAAGCTGAATTTTTGGTAAGGACATTTTTATCTCTCTATTTCTGGGGTGATTAAATAGTTGCGAATGTCTCACCTGCTTGGCCAAGAACATTCATTCCAAGAAGTACTTCTGAGATAAAAACTTCTAGTTTTTATTTTCAATTACTTATAGTTAAGTATCCATTACTCAAATTTTAATATAATAAGTTTTTCTTAACATGAAACATCCTGGAAGAAAATTTTTACCATTAACTTAGCAAGAGCTAGCGAAGATACTCTTCCACTGTTGATCCCATAATGGTAATGGTGAACGCACTGCATGGTCAGTGTTACAACTCTCACCACAACTGTTTTCAGAACCTTTCCCTTTTGCTTTTCTCTTCATTTCTACTTTCAACTCTCTTATTCTTCCCCATCTTTTTACTTAAGCTTTCTCCTCTCCCTCTTCCCCCCCCCCCATTCTTATCCTTATGTTCTGTTCTTTTATCTCTTACTATAAAATTTTATCATGGCTAACGATGTTGAACTGGTCTTTCACATGCATCTCTTAAATGTATGTATGTATGTATGTATGTATGTATGTATGTATGTATGTATGTATGTATGTATGCACTCGATGTATGTACGTGTGCATGCGTGCGTGCGTGCATGGATGTATGTATAGATTGATGTGTGCATGCATAGATAGGTGAATATATGGAAACCTTTGCTCTATTACAAAGTTCTTCAGAACAAATAAATCAGATATTGACATTACTCGTGCTATCCCTTGCCATTCCAACTCCTCTTGTTAATCAATACACACATTCATTTGGCATATTTTTATGAAGTTGGGCTACGAAAGGGCCAATGATGCCCATCCTTTGGCAATTAAGAAAAAAAAATTGCCGATGCTTTTGTTTATAGCCTCATAATCTGTGTGATTACCTAATTGTGTTTACGGGAAAGAGCGTGTGCGTGTGCGTGCATATGCGTGTGTGTGAGTGCGTGCGCATGTGTCTGAGTGTGTGTGAGTGAGTTTGGTGATAAGGCTAACTTGTGCATGAATTCTTAAGGGCGCCTTGAGATTCCTGTGAGGGCGTGTGGGCGGGGTGAAAACTGCGGGTGGGCTAATGGGTGAGAAATGAGGCAATGTTATCACTTGGGTATTACCTTCTCAGGGATTAAGGTTGGGTATGTAACATATATTGTACCCAGTTCAAGAATAAGAATTCCTCACTGTTTGTTGCTGATGCTCTCAACCAACTTTTTTTTATATGATTGTAAAGGACGTGTGCACGAAGGCACGCATTGAATTGCACAATAGGAGGATATTACTACAGTCTCAGCCTCACTTATTAGTATTTCAGTATCATGTACAATAATTGTTCATGAATTAGTTAACTTTTGAATAAATATTATCATAAAGACACTTGAAGATGCACTCCAACAACGCCTGAGTGTTCTACTTTATTATACACTTGATATATTTCTTTCCGTTTTTACTTATTTATTTATTTATTTTTTTTACACTAGGACGGGTCAGAAAAAAAAAAATCTGGCTTGGCACAAAGAAAACAATACTATCAGTCTAAATTTTGTGGTAGGCAGAAATAGATTGAAGCTAGGGGTATTGAAACTAGATACCCTTCCTATCACCCCGCCGTGGGGAACGTCGGTCCATATCCTCCCGAGTCGAGTAATCTACCGGTTACACTACGGCGGTCCCCATGCACATAATGATAATAATAATAATAATAATAAGTAATAATAATAATAATAATAATAATAATAATAATAATAATAATAATAATAGTAAGAGTAATAATAATAATAATAATAATAATAATAATAATAATAATAATAATAATAATAATAATAATAATAATAATAATAATAATAATATTAATATCAATAACAATGGTGATTGATTTCAGCATAATTCATAATTTATTCCAGTCGAGGAACATCATAATACCTTTTACGCAATTGTATTTTCATTTGGATCTCAGGATATGCAATCAATATAGGATACAGTTGTCGGAATCACAGATATGCAAGGTTTAAAAATAACACACACCAGTAGGGTTCATATATTGTTAATTTATACTGCCTTTGATGTCGTGCATTAGAGTGTTTTGTCAAGTTATAGGGAGGACTTGAACAAAAGGAAAAAAAATACTTTAATAAAAAATTATAAATAAAAACTCTTTCCGAGAGTCACTTAGTGCTTGTGTGAGTTTGTTGGCGCCATCTTTATCTCTTGAGTACAATGTCTATACAAATAAAATTTTTGAGTTGATTAGTTGATTATTTCGTGAGATAAAGGTGAGATTGGAAGGGAGGGAGAGGGAGGGTGAAGTGAGGGAACAAGCAAGTTTTGGGGAGACTTTTTTTTTTTATTTATTCAGATAACTGTAACTGGGAACATGTGCACATGGGCACTCCCAGTGATATTGCAGTTGATAAACATTACAATCTATTTGGTTATGCACAAATAAAATATTAATAGAATTTGCAATTGATTTTAAATATCATAGCAAGTAATTAATAATAAAATATAGTGTAATAATTGAAGAGTAATTTCGGAGTAATATTTGTAACAATATTTTCAATACCCCTTGTTGAGTGATATATAAGTTACATTTCACTTTTCAACAGTACTACTGCAGACAATTTGAAGCAGATATAGAATAACAATTTTCAGGTTAGAATAATAAGTAGGTACATATACATATGCATGCATTTAATTAGATGAGGAATAGAAACACCACCACTGGGGCTTCATAGTCATACATATCAAGGAGAGAGAGAGAGAGAGAGAGAGAGAGAGAGAGGAGAGAGAGAGAGAGAGAGAGAGAGAGAGAGAGAGAGAGAGAGAGAGAGAGAGAGAGAGTCTTTAAATTCCTTCATGGTTATGATAGAGTGGATAGGGATCGATATTTCGATATGGCTGGCTCTAGAACTAGAGGTCATAGTTTGAAGCTTCGTAAGAAAACTTGTTTGCAGGATGTAAGGAAATACTTTTTCAGTGTAAGAGTAGTTGATAATTGGAATTGGCTAAGCGAGGAGGTAGTTAATGCTATCTCAATCCATAGTTTTAAGGACAGGTATGATAAGTATCACTAAGTCTAAAATGGAACCGATCAGGAGACGGGAAGATACGAGCTTTGGGCTCTTTCCCGTAAACACAATTAGGTAATCACAATTAGGTAATCACATCATTGTCATCTGAGGGTAACACAGCAAAGGAAAGTGCATGTAATTAATCACATATACGTACACATATAAACATGAACATACATACAAACATACACATAAACACAGTGCCATATAATGGAAGATAAATTTGGAAGGAAAAGAAAGAGAAAGACTGAAAGCCCTTCCCCTTCTCTACCCTTCAAATTATGTACATTAGAGAGAATTACGTTACCTTAATCCATTATTACTATTATCACAACTATTGCTATCATTATCATGATTATTATTATTATCATTATTATTATCAATATTATTATTATTATTATTATTATTATTATTATTATTATTATTATTATTATTATTATTATTATTATTATTATTATTATTATTATTATTATTATTATCATTATTATTATTATTATGATTATTATTATTATTATTATTATTATTATTATTATTATTATTATTATTATTATTATTATTATTATTATTATTATTATTATTATTATCATTATTATTATGATTATTATTATTATGAATATTATTATTATTATTATTATTATTATTATTATTATTATTATTATTATTATTATTATTATTATTATTATTATTATTATTATTATTGTTATTATTATTATTACCACTACCATCATCATTACTACAGCTTTTGTATATAGATAGAGTTATGAACCAACAGTAGTAATTATTGATACATATAGACATACACATACATATATATACATATGCATGCACACACACACACACACACACACACACACACACACACACACACACACTATATATATATATATATATATATATATATATATATATATATATATATATATATATATAGATAGATAGATAGATACATATGTACATATGTACACACATATAAATATATATCAGCTCCTGAGGGAAGGGGCTAGAATACTTCCTCATGTTCTCCTGCGTGTTGTAAGAGTAGACTAAGTGGGGCGGAGCAAAAAGCATGAGAGACCCCCTCTCTGTACTTTCTCTTCCCAGAAAGTCAGAGCATCATAAATTACTCTAACCTGAAAATTGTTATTCTATATGTGCTTCAATTTTTCTGCAATAGTACTGTGGAAAAGTGGAAATTTAACAAATGATAGCAATCAGCAAGGGCTATTGGAAATATTGTTACAAATATTCTCTTAATTAATAATTGCAGAGTGCTCATCTGCTATTAATACATTTAAACCATAATAATATTACTCTTAATTAATAATTGCAGAGTGCTCTCCTGCCATCAATCAATTATTACACTATATTTTATTATTAATTACTTGCTATGATATTTATAATTAATTGCAAATTTTATTAATATTTTATTTATACATAACCAAATAGACTGTAATGTTTAACAACTGCAATATCACTGGGAGTGCCCATGTGCACATGTCCCCATGTACAGTTATCTGAATAAAAAAAAACAATAGGGGGGAAGGAGTAGGGATAAGATTAGAGAGAGGGTAAGGAGTAGGCGTGAGAGAAGGAAACATGTTTAACATTTGCAATATCACTGGGAGTGCCCATGTGCACATCCCCATGTACAGTTATCTGAATAAATTGAAGGGGTAAAGCGGAAAATGAAAAAAGGAAGGGAAGGGAGTAGGACGATAATGGTGAGCATGAAGAGAAGGTGCTGGAAAGGAGCGGAAGAGGAGATTGGGTGTAGGGAAGTGGGGAGAGTAAAGGGTAAGGGGAACAGGGAATTAGAAGGGACGGGTTAGAGGGTAGAGCTTAAACGTAAAGGAGAGAAGGCGAGTAGGAGAGTATAGGAGATGGGAGGTAGTAGAGAGGAAAATAATAATAATAATAATTAACCTTTATTTCCATTATACAATGGGTATTCTGTTACGAATCTAGGGGTACACTTTTAAGTAAAGATCAAGGTAAAGGTTGCCGGGTTTCAGTTCCGACATCCATTCTCAGAACGTCAGCCGGGGCAAGCCCCAACCCCCCACCATGGTGGCCAGCCATATCAGTAACCTCCCAGTAAACAGTTTAAGCTGTCGGTCTTGGACGGGAACCGATCTGTCAACCTTGTGAATGTGAAGCCAGCACGTTACCACTGTGCTGGCCAGAAGGTAAGGAAGAAGTTATATATTGACCATAGCACCAGCCGCCCATTGAAATACTATGCCTGAAGATATTACGAATTCAACTAGGACTGGTTCAGACAGTTCTGGGTTGAGTCTTCCTTCAGAACAATTCTTTCCCTGTGCCTACATATACACTGAATATTCTGTCGTATTTGTAACACATCTCTTGCTATCCCATTACATTTGACAATTCACAACACTCCCCATATCTATTTCTTTTTGCCTTTTTTTTATTCTTTTGCCCTCTTTTTCCTCATTTTTGCTATATTTATGAAAGGTCTACAGCTTATGGCTTCCAGTACCAGGCATAGAGTAGTGCTAAGAGTCTCTTGTGTCCTTGTTGACTCCACTACTGGTGTGAGGGTAGACACACATGGTGGTAGTAATGGTCCTGCCCCTAACCTTGCATCTCCTGATAGATCTGCCTCTTTCACTTTTCACTTTTCTAACAATCGAGGCCTGGACTCTAATCGTTTGTCTGTGGAACAGCACTTAGATACTTCCCTCCCTAACCTCCTCCTTCTCTCTGAAACTCAGCTGTCTTGACAAGCTACCACTGAAACATTTCAAATCTGTCACTATAACCTGTATTCTCGTTTTTGTTCCAAAGGTGGGGTCTGTGCCTACTGCAACACTAACACTCGTATTGCAAGGCTCATGGACTTTGAATTTCTAGACTTTGATGCTCTCTGGCTGAAAATCTCTCTTCACTATCACTATATTCCTGTGCTTCTGCTGCTTTTCTCCAAACTCTACTGACATTGTATCTTACTCTGAATCAATGTCCTCTTGCCATGAGTCCTTGCTATTTTCTCACCCACATGCCGAAGTTCTTTATATTGGAGACTTCAATGTACACCACAGTGAGTGCCTCAATTCTTTTGACACTGATGTGGGAGGAAGTGAGCCTTTGCTTTCTCTATAACTCACAATCTAGAGCAAGTTATCAAACACCCTACTCATGTTCCTGATCGCCACGAATATGCAGCCAGCACTCTTGACCTATTTCTTACTTCTAGCCCTTCAGCCTACTCTTTTTTATTTTTTTAAGAGTGTGACACCGGGACAGGCAGAAACTGCCCTCATCAGTAAAGGCCCGGGCACGAGAAAATACCAAGACGAAGGAAAACAAAAAGGTTAAGAGCAAGGCGGAGATGAGGTAATGTCACACAAAGGAAAACGACAGACAGAAAAAAACAGTCAATGTACAGAGGACCCAGAGATATGGAGGACTAGGCTCTGAGATGACGATAGATCCGCTTTTTAAAGGATGAAAGGTCATAAGAATTAGGAAAGACAGAAGGAGGAAGAGAGTTCCAGAGTCTGGAGGTAGATGGGAAGAAGCAGTCGCTGCACCGACCAATCCGCGAGCTACAAATCTCCACACAGTACCTGTGAGATGAGGCCGCTTGGCGAGTGTTACGTGGCCTCGGCAGTGGGGGAGGGATGCAACTCGCCAACTCGTCAGAGGAGACGAAGATAAAGAGATAGCCTGAAACTGTGTCTTGGAGGCATTGAATTTAACTAAATTTTGAGTGCCCCATTCAGATACTCTTTGCAAATCGGAGTTAAGAGTAAAAGAAAGAGAGATACGAGATTGATTATGAGTAACAGATGAAGGTTGTGAAGAAAAGGCAAAGGAAAAATGAAGGGTAGAATCATCAGCAAAGGCATGAAGAAGAGAGGAAGATGGGAATTGTAGAAGATCATTGATGAAGAGAAGGAAGAGAGTAGGTGAAAGAACAGAGCCCTGTGGAACACCACTGGTAACTGAGAAAGGACTAGATGTCGCGCCATCAACAACTACAGATATAGAACGATCAGTAAGAAAACTGGAAATCAGAGAACAGAAAGAAGGGGTAAAGAAATAGGCAGCGAATTTGACCAACAGAGCCTTGTGCCAGATCTTGCCTAGCAGAAGTCGTACTGGTGATCGGAGATAACTGAGTTAGATTCAAGGCATATCAAGAAGTGAGAATTGAGCAAAGTTTCAAAAACTTTAGCAATAGAGGAGGTTAGGGTAATAGGTCGTTAGTTAGAAGAAATAGAGCGGTCACCCTTCTTAGGAACAGGTTGAACTAGAGCATGCTTCCAAGATGAAGGATAGATACTGGTTGACAGAATGAGGCAAAAAAGATGGCAAAGCACGGGAGCCAGTTCATCTGCAAACTCCTTAAGGAACCTTGCAGGGATACCATCGGGACCAGATGCCTTGTTCGTCTTTAGCGAGCGAAGAACCTTATGAACTTTGCGTGAAGAAAGGATAAGGGAGGGCATAGGGTTAGAGAAGGGAAAAGACTGAGGAACAGGTGCAATGGAATTGTTGATAGAAGAGTTGGCAGAAAAATGAGATCCAAAGAGAGTGGCTTTGTCAGTGGGAGAGCAAGCTATGGAACTATCAGAATGAATGAGAGGGGGAAAACTTGAGTTAGAGAAGTTTTTGGAGAGGTTTTTGGCTAAGGACTGGAAGCATTTGTCAGTGGGAGAGGAGTTAAGGTCATCAACTTTCCCTCTTATAAAGGAAGCCTTAGACCTTCGAATCTGAGCAGTACAGCGATTACCAGCTATAAAAAAAGCAAAGCGAGTTAAATCAGAAGTAGAGGCTAGGTAAGATCGGTGAGCCTGATTCCAGTCTGGATAGCGATGGAGCAGGCACGGTCAAACCAAGGTTTAGGGGGAAAGAAAGTTTTTGTAGAAGAGGGGATGTACGCCTCCATTCCCGTGGTCATGATCTCGGCAACTTTTAGAGCTACCTGATCAGGGTTGCAGGAAAGAAAACAGTAGTCATCCCATGGGAAGTCAAAGAGAAAGTTAAGCATATTTTCATGTTGGGTACGCTCGAAGTGCCAAAGGCGGCACTGAGCAGGAGGGATTGGTGTTGGGGGAGCAAAATTGGAAGAGACTGAGATCATAGAGTTGTCAGATTTACCAAGAGGGGAAAGCACAGAATAAGAGTAGCTTGAAGGGTTAAAAGTAAAAAATAGGTCAAGAGTGTTTGCAGCATGTTCGTGACGATCAGGAACGCGAGTAGGATGTTTGACAATTTCCTCCAGATCGTGAGTAATAGAGAAAGCAAGGGCCTCGCTTCCTCCCACATCAGTGTGAAAAGAATGAAGCCACTCACTGTGGTGTACATTGAAGTCTCCAATGTAGAGAACTTTGGCATGTGGGTGAGAAGAGAGCAAGGACTCATGGCACGAGGATAGATACTCAAAGAAAGACACAAACTCGGTGGAGTTTGGAGAACAGTAGCAGAAGCAAAGGAAAATAGTGGTAGTGGCGAGATAGACTTTTAGCCAGAGAACATCAAAGTCAGGAGATTCAAGGTCCATGAGCCTCACAGTAGGAGTGTTAGTGTTGCAGTATACACAGACCCCACTTTTGGAACAAAAACGAGTATACAGATTATAGTTAGAGATTTGGAATGGGTCAGCGGAAGCATGTATACACAGCTGAGTTTCAGATAGGAGGAGGAGGTTAGGGAGGAAAGTGCCCAAGTGCTGTTCCACAGACAAATGATTAGAGTTCAGTCCACGAATGTTAGAATAGTGAAGAGTGAAAGAAGCAGATCTATTGGGAGGTGCAAGGTTAAGAGCAGAACCATTACTACCACCAGGCGTGTCTGCCCTCAAGCCAATGGTGGAGTCAACATGATCCCCGGAGAATCTTCGCACCCCACTATGCCAGGTACTGGGGGCCATTAGTTGTGAACCTTCCATAAATAATAACAAATGTGAGGAAAAAGAAAGTAAAAGAGACAGATGTGCAGAATGTTGTGACTTGTCAAATGTAATGGAATAGCAAGAGATGTGTAATGAATATGCCAGAATATTCAGTGTAGATGTAGGCATGAGGAAAAAACTGTCCTGAAGGTAGACCCAGCCTGGAACTGTCTGGACCATTCCTAGTTACATTCTAATACCTTCAGTCGTAGTCTTTCAACAGGTGGCTGGTGCCAAGGCCAAACTAGTAAACTTATTCTGTGCTTTCCCCTCTTAGTAAATCTGACCACTCTGTTATCTCAATCTCTTCCATATTTGCTTCTCCCCCCATCAATCCACTTTGAGTGTGCCCAACATAAAGATTTGAGTAACTTCCTCTTTGACTTCCCTTGGGATGACTATTGCTTTTGGTTCCGCTGATATCATAACCTCAGAAATGGAGGCATATGTCCCCGCCTCTATAAAAACTTTATCTCCCCCTAATCCTTGGTTTGACTGTGCCTGCTCCATGGCTATTCAGGCCAGGGTTTGGGCACACCAGTCATACCAAGCCTCTCCTTCTGGTGTAACTCGCTTTGCTTCTATAGTAGCTAGGAATCATTGTACTGCTCAGATTCATAGGTCTAAGGTTTCCTTTGATAGAGGGAAAGTTGATAACCCTAATTCCTCTCCCACTGACAAGTGTTCCTAGTCCTTTTGCCAAAAACCTCTCCAAAAACTTCTTTAACTCAAGCTCTCCCCCTCTCATTCGTTCTGATGGTATTATAGCTTGCTCTCCCACTGACAAAACCACTCTCTTTGGCTCTCATTTTTCTGCCAACTCTAACCCTGTGTCTTCTCTTATCCTTTCTTCACGCAAAGTTAAAAAGGTTTTTCACTAGCTAAAGACAAACAATGCATCTGGTCCCGATGGTACCCCTGCAAGGTTCCTTAAGGAGTTTGCAGATGAACTGGCTCCAGTGTTTTACTGTCTTTTTCACCTCATTCTGTCAACCAGTATCTATTCTTTATCTTGGAAGCATGCTCTAGTGCAGCCTGTTCCTAAGAAGGGTGACCGCTCTATTTCTTCAAACTACCGTCCTATTCCCCTAACCTCTTCAATCGCTAGAGTTTTCAAAACTTTGCTCAATGCTCAATTTTTGTAACGTCTTGAATCTAACTCACTTATCTCCGATCACCAGTACGGCTTCCACAAAGCAAGATCTACTGGTGACCTCCTGTCCTATCTTACTCATGTATGGTCATCTTCTCTGAGGAACTATGGGGAATCCTTTGTTGTTGCCATTGATATCTCTAAGGCTTTTGACAAAGTCTGGCACAAGGATCAGTTGGTCAAACTCCCCAGCTATGGTTTTACCCCTTCTCTCTATTCTCTGATTTCCAGTTTTCTTTCTGACAATTTTATATCTGTGGTTGTTGACAGTGCAACATGTAGCCTACTCCATGTTACCAGTGGTGTTCCACATTGCTCTGTTATTTCACCCACTCCCTTCCTTCTTTTCATCAATGATCTTCAGTTCCCATCTTCCTCTCTTCTTCATACCTTTGTTGATGATTCTACCCTTCATTTTCCTTCTGCCTTTTCTTCACAACCTTCATCTGCTACTCGTAATCAGTCTCGTATCACCCTTAATTCTACTCTCAACTCCGAGTTGCAGAGGGTATCTGAATGGGGCATCCAAAATTTTGTTAATTATAATACCTCCGAAACACATTCTCTGGCTATCTCTTTATCTTCTTCTCCTCCTGATAGCCCTAATGTCTTAGAAACCAACGAAATTTCCCCTCTTAATCCTATTAAGATTTTATTAATCCATATTGCCTTTAACTTGTCTTGGAGGAATCATATAATCCAAATTTCTAAATCTGCATCCAAAAACATGGGAGTTCTGTTTCATTTTCGTCATTGCTTTAACTCTTTACAGTTACTTAAACTCTATAAATGTTTTATCCATCCTTGCTTAGAATACTGCTCGAACATTTGGGGTGCTTCTTCTTATACTTATCTCCTTGATAGGGTTGAATCTAAGGCAGTCAGCCTCATTAATGACCCTTCTCTTACTTCTAATCTGGATTCTCTTTTTCTTTGTCGTAAGGTATCATCCCTTTCGCTTTTCTGTTGCTACTATGTCCATCGCTGCTCTGATGAGTTGACTAGTTGCATCCCTCCCCCCCTGCCGAGGCTGCTTAACACTCGCCAAGCAGCTTAGTCTCACAAGTACTGTGAGGAAAATTGTAGCTCCCAGATTGGTCAGTGCAGTGATTACTTCTTCCAATTTACCTCCAGACTGTGGAACTCTCTTCCCCCTCCCGTCTTTCCGAATTCTTGTAACCTATCTTCTTTCAAAAAGTGGATCTATCATCATCTCAGGGCCTAATCCTGACATATCTCTAGATCCTCAGGAATTTGACTATTCTTTCAGTATGTCCTTTGCCTTTGTATATCATTACCTCATATCTGCCTTGTTCATAACCTTTTTCTTTTCCTTTATCTTAATTTTTTCTTCATGCTAGGGTCATTATTGATGAGGGCAGTTTTTTGCCTGTCTCGGTGTCACACTACAAGAAAAAAAGAAAAAAAAAATATATATTTATATATATATATATATATATATATATATATATTATATATATATATATATATATATATATATATATATATATATATATATATATAAGACTTCGCATATGTAATGTACTTATTTGATTATTGTTGATCCCTAATTAGATAGAGAATTGAATTAAATGCGAAAATGAAGCCACACGTGAGGTTGGGGAAACTTTTATATGAACTTTGGCATTCAGATAGAAGGTGTTCATTTCTAGTATAGCAGATAAAGCTATAACGTTTGTTTCCCTTTTAAACCTCCTGTGGTGTAGTTGGTAGCGCCTTGGCATAGTAATTATGTGTCTTAGGTTCGAGTCCCAGGCAGGGTAAATATGATTCTTATATACATATATATATATATATATATATATATATATATATATATATATATATATATATATATATATATGTATATATATATATATATATATATATATATATATATATATATATATATATATATTATATATATATATATATATATATATATATATATATATATATATATATATATATATATATATATATATATATATATATATATATATATATATATATATATATATATATATATATATATATATATATATTATATATATATATATATATATATATATATATATATATATATATATATATATATATATATATATATATATATATATATATATATATATATATATATATATATATATATATATATATATATATATATATATATATATATATATATATATATATATATATATATATATATATATATATATATATATATATATATATATATATATATATATATATATATATATATATATATATATATATATATATATATATATATATATATATATATATATATATATATATATATATATATTCACACAAGAGCCATAGTCCCCCTGATAAGGGGGATGGCTGAGTTAAAGCAAAAGTCTATGATGATGCGGAAAGAAACTATAGAGAAAGGGATTCTCAAGCCCTTCACTCCGCCCATATAGTTGACTTTTGCAACACGCAGGGGAACACGGAGGAAGTATTCCTACCCTTGTCCATATAGGAACACGAAGGAAGCATTCTTTCCCCTGTCCATATATTCTATCTATCTACCTTGGCTTTTTCCCCCTTTAATTGGGGGGTAGCCGACATCAAGAAAGGAAAACAATAAGGGGATTACTTTGCTCTATGGGCAATGACGAGGGAGCTAGCGACCGTTCAGATATATATATATATATATATATATATATATATATATATATATATATATATATATATATATATATATATATATATATATATATATATATGTGTGTGTGTGTGTGTGTGTGTGTGTGTGTGTGTGTGTGTGTGTGTGTGTGTGTGTGTGTGTGTGTGTGTCTGTGTTTTTTTTTTTTGTGTGTCCGCGTGTGTGTATGTGTGTGTGTGTGTGTGTGTGTGTGTGTGTGTGTGTGTTTGTGTGCAGCGGTCATCTACAAAAGAAATATGAAATGACGGAGTACTGAGATCTTTCAGACCATGTTTTAGTTCATCGTAAGAGCATGGATTAACATACTGCTCTAAAAAGTCTCAGTACTCCATCATTTCATTTTTCCTTTGTAACCAGCTCTGGGAGTGCCTATGGGCACATGCCCCTATGCATTTTTTAGATCTAAATAACAAAAATAGATAAAATACAATAGTTAGCTGACTTCTGTTTATTTCTGTGTCACGTGTTCATATTTACGTGATTTTTATATACCCACATACAGATTTACAAGCAACTAAGAAATTATTACCTAAGTAACTGAATAAAGGCAAAGAGGGATTATGAAAGGGATATTACCAGGAAGGGTACAGAAAATCTCAGACTTTTCCACAACTTTGTCAGAGAAAAATTAAAGTTAAAGAGGGCAAATTAAAGTTTCACTGAGACAGACTAAGAGATCTATGAAGACTGAACAAGGAGTTTCAGTCAGTATTTACAGTAGGAAATACTTCTGTCTCAGATTGCAGATATAAGAGATATTGGGTCGGTATTGGAGACTATCATCTTTTCAGCTACAGAGGTATGCTAGTGTTGATGAAGTTAGATGCCCATAAAGCTTCAATTTCTGATGACATATCCCATTACGTACTTAAGAAATGCACTAAGCCAATATCAGTAGTGCTATGCACCATATTTGAAAAGTTGCTGGATTCTGGGGAGATTCCAAGATACTGGACACAAGCACACGTGGTATCTACCTTCAAAAAGGGAAGGAGGGATACAGCTCTAAACAATAGGCCTGTTTCCTTGATCAGCATAGTTTGCAAAGTTATGGAGAAACTACTAAGAAAATGCATCTCTTTTACCTTGGATTCCTTCAACTTTTTGCCATTAGGCAACATGGCTTCAGAAGAGGCAGATCAACAGTAACAAACTTATTAGAATACTATGATGAGGTAAACTGGATCTCAGAGGAAAGAGAAGGCTGGACAGATTGTACTATTCCTAGATTTCCAGAAGGCATTTGATGCAGTTCCACATGGGAGAACTTATTAAGAAGCTGCAAGTAATGGCGAGAATATGTGGAAATGTCTTGGATTTGATAAAAACTTATTTAGATGGAAGGGAACAGAAGGTTAGAGTAATACACTCAGTGTTTGAATGGAGAAGGGTTAGAAATGAGGTTCCACAGGGTTCAGTTTTAGGGCCAATTTTGTTCCCTGTATATTTTTTATGAGTGTGACACCGGGACAGGCAAAACAAATGTCATTTTCAGTAAAGGCCCGGGCAAGAAGAAAACACAAAGACAAAGGAAAAGAAATAGTCATGAACAAAGCAGAGATGAAGAATGATACACAAAGGAAAAGGACAGACTGAAAGAATTGTATATGTACTGAGGACGTAGAGATATGGCAGGATTAGACCCTGAGATAACGATAGATTCACTTTTTGAAAGAAGATAGGTTATAAGAATTAGAAAAAACAGAAGGAGGAAGAAAGTTCCAGAGTCTGGAGGTAGATGGGAAGAAGCAGTCGCTGCACCAACCAATCTGCGAGTCTGTCAATTCATTGTTATGTATGTTTGAAGATGATGTAGTGATTGTGAAGAAAGTAAGAGACGAGAACAATGGTAGAGAGCTTAAGGAAGATCATAACAGTCTGAATGAGTGTTAAGAAAAGTGGCTAATGAATATCAATACTTTAAAATGCAAAGGTATTTAAAATGGGTGCAAGTGTGAGAAGGCCCCAGCTTGGATACTCAATAGCAGGAGTAGAGACAGAGAAATAGAGAGATCTAGGAGTAAACATACAGGCCGATTTGTCTCCGTAAATGCATATGAATGGCATAGTAAGGTCAGAATATGCTTTCTTCGCAAATGTAAGGGTAGCCTTCAGACACATGGATATGGAAATGTTCAGAAATATTTATGTAACCTATGTGAGCCCAAAGCTTGAATATAGAGACCCATTATGGAATCCACACTTGAAAAAGCACATAATTAAGTTGGAAAATACGACAATCTCAATTATGAGGAGAGGCTGAGAAAATTAGACTTGCCATCAATAGAAGCTAGAATAATGAGGGGGATATGGTGACGGTTTTTCAAATTCCTTAATGTATATGACAGAGGGTATAGGGATCGATATATTGTTATGGCTGGCTCTAGAAATAGAGTTTATGTTTTTAAGTTTAGTAAGAAAACTTCTTTGCAAGATGTAAGAAAGTACTTTTTTTAGTGTAAGAGTAGTTGATGACTGAAATTCGCTAAGCCAGGAGGTAGGTGATGCTAACTCAATTTATAGTTTTAAGGAGAAGTATGACGAGTCTCACTGAGTATAAAAATATAGCCGACCAGGAGACGGGGGGTTATAAGCATAGAGCTTTTTTCCACAAGCACAATTAGGTATATATATATATATATATATATATATATATATATATATATATATATAATATATATATATATATATATATATATATATATATATATATATATTAACCAATTAAGCACATTACATATGTGAAAACATGAATAATTTTTTTACCCCAACCGGGACTCGAACCTAGGACTTATAATTACTAAGTCAAGGCGCTACCAACCACACACCACAGAAGGTTTAAAAGGAATCCAACCTTATAGCTTATATCTGCTATACTTAGGAATGAACGCAGTCTATCTGAATGCCACTATGTTCATATTACAGATTCCCCAACCTCACTCGTGGCTTCATTTTAGTATTTAATTCAATTCCCAATCTCATTCGGGCTATACAATAACCAATTAAGCACATTACATATGTGAAAACATGAATCATTTTTTACCCCGACCGGGACTAGAATCTAGGACTTATAATTACTAAGTCAAGGTGCTACCAACTACACACCACAGAAGGTTTAAAAGGAATCCAACCTTATAGCATATATCTGCTATACTTAGGAATGAACGCATTCTATCTGAATGCCACTATGTTCATATTACAGATTCCCCAACCTCACTCGTGGCTTCATTTTAGCATTTAATTCAATTCCCAATCTCATTCGGGCTATACAATAGCCAATTAAGGACATTACATATGTGAATACATTAATAATTTTTTTTTACCCCGACCGGGACTCGAACCTAGGACTTATACTTACTAAGTCAAGGCGCTACCAACTACACACCACAGAAGATTTAAAAGGAATCCAACCTTATAGCTTATATCTGCTATACTTAGGAATGAACGCATTCTATCTGAATGCCACTATGTTCATATTACACGAGTGAGGTTGGGGAATCTGTAATATGAACATAGTGGCATTCAGATAGAATGTGTTCATTCCTAAGTATAGCAGATATAAGCTATAAAGTTGGATTCCTTTTAAACCTTCTGTGGTGTGTAGTTGGTAGCGCCTTGATTTAGTAATTATAAGTCCTAGGTTCGAGTCCCGGTCGGGGTAAAAAATGATTCATGTTTTCACATATGTAATGTGCTTAATTGGTTATTGTATAGCCCGAATGAGATTGGGAATTGAATTAAATGCTAAAATGAAGCTTGGGGAATCTGTAATATGAACATAGTGGCATTCAGATAGAATGCGTTCATCCCTAAGTATAGCAGATATAAGCTATAAGGTTGGATTTCTTTGAAACCTTCTGTGGTGTGTAGTTGGTAGCTCCTTAACTTAGTAATTATAAGTCCTAGGTTCGAGTCCCGGTTGGGGTAAAAAAATGATTCATGTTTTTACATATGTAATGTGCTTAATTGGTTATTGTATAGCCCGAATGAGATTGGGAATTAAATTAAATGCTAAAATGAAGCCACGAGTGAGGTTGGGAAATCTGTAATATGAACATAGTGGCATTCAGATAGAATGTGTTCATTCCTAAGTATAGCAGATATAAGCTATAAGGTTGGATTCCTTTTAAACCTTCTGTGGTGTGTAGTTGGTAGCGCCTTGACTTAGTAATTATTAGTCCTAGGTTCGAGTCCCGATCGGGGTAAAAAATGATTCATATATATATATATATATATATATATATATATATATATATATATATATATATATATATATATGTGTGACAGAGTGTTTCGCTCAATGTCAACAGAGGCTGTTAGATACCTTATTAAATAAAATTAGTAACATAACTGTTATTTTCTAACTAAAAAAATTAATTCCCTTTAACATAACTGTTATTTTTTAACTAATAAAATAATTCCCACTTCTTGACTTTCGCAGATTATGATTATTTGCAATTTGTATTTTAGCTTATAGCTAATTCTATATAGTTTATTTACTCTTCTTGTACGTGTAGAAGTATAGCCCCAATATAAAGGCTGCTCCTATTTTTCTGTCTGCAATGGGCCAAGAAAATTAAGAAAAGAATAACCAGTAACCTAACTTTTCATTATTATTCTCGTTTTATTTTATTTGCTTCCACTTGTTGCACCTAAAAATACTGTCTCTCCCTTGCATCTCTGCTATAATTGCCTGCCAGGGACCACCACTAAAATAGTCCTTAAAATGAAATCAGAGCCAATTACTGCTCTAGGAATGTCTCCTACAGATGACGTCACGAAGCACAACGAGGAGACGCTCTTTTTTGGCGCCGAGACTGCCCAGAGGCAACATCTCGCCTGGGTGGTCTAAGTTTATTTTCAATATTTTACGTGGCATCTTCACGGGAATTCATCTAGCACAACAAGGAATTCATCTAGCACAACAAGGTGAGGGATAGTGTATGGTAAAGCTCGTGGGTCAAGCAAATTGGTTTATTTTCGAGAATTAGTTACATTCGTTACTGGATAAATCTTACGGATTTCTATTCTCAGATTCCATTCCCAGTCACACGAAATTTTGTAGATTACCACACTGGAATCTCACATGCCAAAGTTAATTCCTTAACCTGTAAATTACAGCTGATATATATTGCTGAGAAGTTTCTTTTCACTGAATGTGATAAACGAAAATCTCATCCTCTGAAGACTAGTTATGAGCCCGTAAAAATCTATCTCTCTTCCTAATAAATTCTAATTTCATTTCACCCCTTTCTATCATCGTAAATAAAGTGTTGTTTTTACTTCAAAAACTCGTCAATAAAGCTATTTGCCAAAAAGCCAAATTGCAAATATTCAAAAGGTAATTTTTCCCAGTTGGCTATGCAAATATTTCTTGTTAACCACAATTTAATGAATGCATACCGTATTTATCTTGCTAATTCTTCATATGTTGGGGATAGAGCGTTTTGAGTTATAAGTTGCAAATACCTCAAAAAGTGTCTTGAGTTATAAGTTGCAAATACCTCAAAAGGTGGTTTTGCACCCTTTTTTTTATTGCAAAGTTCTTGATAACTAAAAGTGAATGAATACTGTATTTATCTCGTAGATTCTTCCTTTATCCTAAATAGAGTGTTTTACCATATTAATTGCATATCAGTAATAAGCATTGCAACTTTTGTGGTTGCCCACAATTTAAGGAATACATACAGTACTGTATTTGTCTTGCTTATTCTTCATTTATTGTGAATATATTATTTTCTTTAAAACCAGTAAAGAATTAATGTTTTGTATGCTATTATGGTAGCATAAATATTTCTGGTTAGCTGTGAATAACCTATATATATTCATAAATATTTCTGGTTAGCTGTGAATAACCTATATATATTCATCCAGTAGAATGACATTGGAAACTCATTATATGTGTGCTCATGCTTTCAGTTTCCCATTATAAACTGTGTCATTTCTGTTTCTGAAATTGCAGTGCCCTGTATTCTACTCTGCCTGTGTGACAGAGGTAATCATCGAGTTGAGGCCAAAGTCTTGGCATACGTCCGTGGTGCCGGGAAACGAACTCATACTCACCTCCTCCGGGATTCGAGGCAGCATTTCATAAAATTTAATTTGAGAAATTTAATTCAATTCTTTTAATGTCATTGCATTTCCAAAATTAAAAGAAAGTTGAATTCTGAGTTTCATTTAACCGACTAATGGTAATAAACATGGGGTGTTCAAGTACAAATATCTGTCCTGTCTGTTTGTGAGCTCTTAACCGAGCTCGGTACTTTGAGTCCCCTTAGTAAAACAGAATCTTAACACTCTAGCATCAAACAAACCCCCACATTAATTGGCGCCCGAACTGGGACTCGAACAGACAGACTGATTTTATAAATTTATTTTTATTTTGCTTTTTAAGATTGCACATGAAACCCGATTACCATTGGCTCGATTATTGAAATGAATGAATCTTAAGCTGCACACGAAAATTTTTGCGCTAGAAACGTTGCGGATAAGAAATTTTTCTTTGTTTTCAATATTAATTATGGTAACTCATATTTTCTTGTTTCCCATGTGGTAAACAATATTTCAGGAAATCTACATGAGATTATGTGGTAACAGACTTTAGAAATTTTGCATGACGAGAAGACGTGTTATATAAAATTTCATTTATTTGCGTGATAAGATTCAGTTTTAAAACATTCGTGTTTTATATATCCGTTAAAGGGTGATACTTGTTAGGAATTGTTATATTTCCTTGGAATTAGGAATTGGGAGAAAGCATATTAAGTATTTTTGCTTATAATTGTGTTTTATATTCAAGCATTGACTGCTTATAGATTGGAAGAAAAACTTTGGTGTCATTTATCGAGCCTAGGCTAAGCCTTTCATGTGTCCGAGTTGTCACATGAAAATAAATTTTCTCATTACTAGTAGAAATGTGTAATCTGGCTGCCTAGTAAGCTGTTAGCTTATCGTTGGTGTATTTTGCATAGGATCTGTGCCCTTTTGGTAACACTTCAGAATTTTACATACGACATTTTATTTGCGGGTACTGCCATATACGCGCTCATACGCAGGCACGACCGCGATACTGTACTTGTTCGTATTACTTACGACATTTTATTTGTGGGTACTGCCATATACGCGCTCATACGCAGGCACGACCGCGATACTGTACTTGTTCGTATTACTTACGACATTTTATTTGTGGGTACTGCCATATATGCGCTCATACGCAGGCACGACCACTATACTGTACTTGATTGTACTCTCAGGCACTGGGTGCTAGTCGGTAAAATTCGTTGTTACTCATTCCTTTCATTTGCACCATAACCGCAGGTACTGCCACGTATTGCTGTTAAGCAGGCACGACTGCCATTCTGTATTACCAGTGTTTTATACACTGTTTTGCAACATTTTGTTGCTGTTGCACTTGATTGTGTTGCTCATTCCTTTCATTTGCACCATAACCGCAGGTACTGCCACGTATTGCTGTTAAGCAGGCACGACTGCCATTCTGTATTACCAGTGTTTCATACACTGTTTTGCAACATTTTGTTGCTGTTGCACTTGATTGTGTTGCTCATTCCTTTCATTTGCACAATAACTGCAGGTACTGCCACGTATTGCTGTTAAGCAGGCACGACTGCCATTCTGTATTACCAGTGTTTCATACACTGTTTTGCAACATTTTGCTGCTGTTGCATTGATTGAATTTTGAGTCACTTTTATGGTGAGATTTTGAGATCACTTTTACGTTCAAGTTTGAACTGTGGTGTTGTGTGGTACTTTCATTTTTTTTCTACTACTGTACTGTAGAGATTTGTTTCTCTGTGTGGTTGTTTTGGCACTTCGTTATTGACTGTTTAGGAAACCACCATGGCAACCAGGCAGGCACAGGAAACAAACATGGAAACCATCCAAACATTCGATGAGGAGCGTTACCTAGACACAATGATTGCTAGGGGTGAGAGATACGGTTTTTCCCCAAGACAGGAGCTCTTCGAATGGGCTTATGAGAAGATGGTTGAACGCCGAGATATGCTGGAGAAGAGAGCACGTGATGAGGCACAAGCACAACGTAAGGAGGCACAAGCACAACGTGAGGAGGCACAAGCAAAACGTGAGGAGGCACAAGCACAACATAAACATGAGCTTGTGCTTGCTCGGCTTCGAGCGGAAATCCCAGACAGTAGTCCTTTATCCGGAAATAGAGATTACAGGAACGGGAAGCACAAGAGCCCCTCGCAGAACTTCAATCGTCCAGCTCCTCCTCCTCACACTCCTAAGCCTTATTACGGCCATGCACCCACACTCAAGAAGGATGACCCGGTAAGACCTAAGCCTCAGCAGTTAAGAGGCAAAGGCCATTACTCTGCTCCACCTTCCCAGGGTTTTCAGCCAAACTCTAAGAGCCACCAGGCTCTCTCACACAGCGGCGGCCCACGTAGCCGTCTGGCCACTCACTCAGCCCATGTTGTGGAAACAGGGCCAGAAAGGGCCAATGAGGATAACGCCAAGGAACCACCACACAAACTTGCCAATGTGGAATTCATCGAACATGATGATCTGGAAATGATCCCAAAATGCCTAGAAACCATAAATGGTGTGGAAGCTGAGATAGCCCTTGACACAGGGGCCAATGGCATACTTGTTGACAAGAGAATTGTCAGGGATGAAGATTTTACCAGCAAAGTCGTTCATGTGCGGGTTGCTGAAGGAACACCCCAAATACGACGCTGCCGTGTCATTAGCCTAGATTGCAAATACTACAAGGGAAAAGCCCCAGCTGTGGCAATGATTAGGCTTATGTACCCTGTCTTGATGGGTCGTGCACTGAACCTAGTTCCTACTTTCCAGGCCGACCTCTACCATAAGGACATTTCTCGTTATAACTTCCCTCGGGGGAAGTCACATAAAGCCATTTCAGCAGCAACTCCTGGCCTCGATGCCAAGAATATGGACGATTCTCCGACTGACTCCGTTGAGTCTGCCGCAGTTAGTAAACGTAATGTGGAGCGCAGAGAGTTTCCCCCTCCTTTACCAGATGATGCACCTCTAGAGCCATTGAAGTCCCGTCCAGACTTTGCCAAATTGCAGCAAGACTGCCCCAGCCTCAAACGCTGGATGCAGCAGGCCACCGAGGGAAGGACCTTCACGGTGAGAGGAGGAGGCCAGATCACTTATGCCCTTGAAGATGGAGTACTTCATAGGCATGTGACTAAAGGTGGCCACACCTTTAAACAGTTGGTGTTGCCCGCTTCGTTGCGCCGCCAGGCTATGTATGTGGCACACCATTTACCTCTGAGTGGACACAGAGGCAAAGCAAAAACTCGGCATGTCCTTCAGAAGGCTTTTGCATGGCCAAACATGTACACCGAGGTAGACAGATATGTAGGCTCTTGCCCCGTCTGTCAATCCACCTCAACGGCACCGGTACCGAAAGTTCCCACAGGGATAACTAAGCTCTCAATGGAGCCAATTTCCAATGTCGCTATTGACATACTAGGTCCTATTAATCCAACTTTGTCCACGGGGAAGCAATTCCTCCTGGTATATGCTGACCTGGCAACAAGGTACCCAGATGCAGTGCCACTGTCTTCTATCACAACTGAAGCAGTCGCTCATGCCCTATTTGAAATGTGCTCCAGGGTTGGCTTTCCTGAGCAGGTCACTTCTGACAATGGAAGTCAGTTTACAAGCTGGCACTTTGAGGCTTTCTGTAACCTTTTAGAAATCAAGCACATTCGTACGAGTGTCTATCATGCCCAATCAAATGGAGCATGCGAACGCTATAACGGGACATTGAAGCGATGTTTGCGCAAGCTAGTGATAGATATGCCTAGGCAGTGGGACAAGTACGTCCCTGCTGCACTTTTCTCCTTCAGAGACACGCCCCACGACACTACTGGATACTCGCCTTTCGAGATGATTTTTGGTCATAAGGTCAGAGGCCCAGTAGAATTCTTGGCAGAATGTTGGGATTCACCTACCATCGAAGATGACGATAGGGACGTTCATGAGTATATTTTGAAGTTTTCGTCTCACCTCAAAAAGGCATGGAAAACTGCACAATTAGCCATTAAGGGTCACCAGCAGACTGCCAAGCTCCTCTTTGACAAGCGTGCGCGGCGTCGTGCCCTGACACCCGGAGATCGAGCTCTGTTACTTCTTCCAACAGATACCCGCAAGCTAATGCTACGCTGGAAAGGACCGTACACTGTGGTACACCGGGTGACCCCTGACAATTATGTGCTAAATGTTGATGGCATTAACCGGAAATACCACATTAACCAGCTGAAGCTTTATTGTGAGGACCCGGAGGCCCACAGGGATCCTGCGCTGGCGCTCCCAGCAACCCCTATAGATGCCTCAAGCATCAACAGAACCTCCGAGGCTGCAGCAACACAGGTGCTCCATTATAGCCACCCCTTACTTCCTATATTGGAATACTCCACCCTTGCAGTGGAGACAGACTTACGGGAGTGGAGTTTTTCTGAAGAAGCCCCTCTGGCTGCAGCCACCGCTCTTGCAATTGAAGACATAAGCTTAGCTTTTGATGATGGTAAGGATCCTGCCATTCCCACACACCGAAAAGAAAGTGTGAGTAATTGTATTATTAACTCCAGACTGCAACCGAGTCAACGGGAACAGCTGAACAAGCTATTTGAGGACTATGAGAACGTCTTCAACGACCTCCCAGGCATTACCACTACCCTTGAGCATCATGTCAGACTGACTGACCCAGAGCCATTTCGGCATTCCTATGGTCTTCCCCACCAGCTGTCCTTACGGCTGAAGGAAGATCTTGACACTTGGGTCCGCCTCGGAATAGTTGAAAAGAGCATTTCGCCTTGGTGTTCGCCGTTACTGGCAGTGCGTAAGCGAGATGGCAGTCACAGGTTCTGCCTTGACTGTCGTAAGCTTAACTCCCGTACCATCTTTGATGGAGAGCCCATTGCTGACGCCGAGCATATTTTCTCGTTGCTTTCCCAAGCCCGTTACCTGTCCAAGTTGGATCTGGCCAGTGGATTTTGGCAAGTCCCGTTGAGCGAGACTACCAAGCCTCTTACAGCTTTTTCCATAAGATATGGTCTATATCAGTTCAGGGTCATGCCTTTTGGTATGGTAAATGCCCCTGGCTGCTTCAGCAGACTCATGAGGATAGTACTACAAGATCTCGACAATGTTTCATGCTTTATAGACGACATCCTGGTGCATTCTCAGGATTGGTCATCGCACCTCGAGACTCTCCGCAGAGTTCTCACTCGTCTGAACCAGCATGGACTTCATTTAAAGCCTTCCAAATGTGAGATTGGTTTCACACAATTGCAGTATCTCGGCCACATGGTTGGAGAAGGAGTTATGTCCCCTATACATGACAGGGTACAAGCTATCAAGGATATGGAGAAACCTGCTACTGTCACTCAACTGAGATCATTCCTGGGTAGTGTCGGCTACTACCAACGGTTCATTCCACACTTTAATACTATCGCTGCCCCTTTGCAGCAACTGACCTCCTCGAAGCAAAGTAAATCCTCCCCTGTCAAATGGACAGATGAAGCGGAGAGAGCATTTTTCAAGCTCCGAGAAGCATTGGCAGGTGAGCCAGTATTACAACTGGTAAACCCTGATTTTCCATTTATCTTGCAGACCGACGCCTCAGACGAAGGCCTGGGTGCCGTGCTCTTGCAAGCCCGATCAGACAACTCAGCAGAAGTAGCTCCAGTGCGATATGCAAGCCGCAGGCTTCGCCCTGCAGAGCGAAATTACTCCACCGTGGAGAAGGAAGCTCTAGCTGCATATTGGGCCATAAAGAAATTTGAAGTCCATCTGTATGGCCAACATTTTACACTGAGAACCGACCACCGACCTCTCCTATATTTACAGACTGCAGACAAGCTAAATCCTCGTCTGAAAAGGTGGGCACTTTACCTGAATCTTTTTAAATTCACTGCCCAACATGTTCATGGCAAGGACAATGACCTTGCTGATCTACTAAGTCGACGGTCGTTACCCTCAAATGAGGAAGCTGGTGCTGTTAGCCTAAATTTGGCTAGTCAGTAAAGATTACTTCTCTAATGTGTTGTTTATTTTTATGTTTATCTTTTATGTCTTTAATACTGTACTGTACTTGTTTACTTTAGCGTACAAACGTTATTCCTAATGGAAAACGAAAAAGATGAAGAATAATTTTTTGATCGTAGTTTTATATTTCCCTTTGTGGGACTTTGAAAGCCAGAACTTGGCAGAAACATTTTAGTTTAGTGTTGAATAGCTGAAACTGTTTTAAATCCAGTCGCCAATGTTAGTGACGACGTGGTTCAAATGTTTAATTTGCGTATACTGTATTTTATTTTGTATATTATATTATTGCCTTCTTGCATGTGAAGCATTCATAAACTTAAATATTGATATTCACTGATATCTAATTGTGATTTAATTTTCTTGAAATTTGAATTTGATCACATTTCTTTTATGTTTTGCATGTCATTTAATGTTTTGTTTACAAGACTTGTTTACTTTTACTAATAGTATGATATGTTCCAGTGGTGGATCCCATTCTTATTATTCATTTGTTCTTTTCCATGAGAAGGATATCTCATCCCTCATAATAACACTGAAGTCACCGTAACTTCCTCTGTTCTTTTTTCGCCTTCTGTAGTAGAATTTTGCTAAATCAATATTCTCTAGAAAGGGCCTTTGTGACAGAGTGTTTCGCTCAATGTCAACAGAGGCTGTTAGATGCCTTATTAAATAAAATTAGTAACATAACTGTTATTTTCTAACTAAAAAAATTAATTCCCTTTAACATAACTGTTATTTTTTAACTAATAAAATAATTCCCACTTCTTGACTTTCGCAGATTATGATTATTTGCAATTTGTATTTTAGCTTATAGCTAATTCTATATAGTTTATTTACTCTTCTTGTACGTGTAGAAGTATAGCCCCAATATAAAGGCTGCTCCTATTTTTCTGTCTGCAACGGGCCAAGAAAATTAAGAAAAGAATAACCAGTAACCTAACTTTTCATTATTATTCTCGTTTTATTTTATTTGCTTCCACTTGTTGCACCTAAAAATACTGTCTCTCCCTTGCATCTCTGCTATAATTGCCTGCCAGGGACCACCACTAAAATAGTCCTTAAAATGAAATCAGAGCCAATTACTGCTCTAGGAATGTCTCCTACAGATGACGTCACGAAGCACAACGAGGAGACGCTCTCTTTTGGCGCCGAGACTGCCCAGAGGCAACATCTCGCCTGGGTGGTCTAAGTTTATTTTCAATATTTTACGTGGCATCTTCACAGGAATTCATCTAGCACAACAAGGAATTCATCTAGCACAACAAGGTGAGGGATAGTGTATGGTAAAGCTCGTGGGTCAAGCAAATTGGTTTATTTTCGAGAATTAGTTACATTCGTTACTGGATAAATCTTATGGATTTCTATTCTCAGATTCCATTCCCAGTCACACGAAATTTTGTAGATTACCACACTGGAATCTCACATGCCAAAGTTAATTCCTTAACCTGTAAATTACAGCTGATATATATTGCTGAGAAGTTTCTTTTCACTGAATGTGATAAACGAAAATCTCATCCTCTGAAGACTAGTTATGAGCCCGTAAAAATCTATCTCTCTTCCTAATAAATTCTAATTTCATTTCACCCCTTTCTATCATCGTAAATAAAGTGTTGTTTTTTTTACTTCAAAAACTCGTCAATAAAGCTATTTGCCAAAAAGCCAAATTGCAAATATTCAAAAGGTAATTTTTCCCAGTTGGCTATGCAAATATTTCTTGTTAACCACAATTTAATGAATGCATACCGTATTTATCTTGCTAATTCTTCATATGTTGGGGATAAAGTGTTTTGAGTTATAAGTTGCAAATACCTCAAAAGGTGGTTTTGCACCCTTTTTTTTATTGCAAAGTTCTTGATAACTAAAAGTGAATGAATACTGTATTTATCTCGTAGATTCTTCCTTTACCCAAAATAGAGTGTTTTACCATATTAATTGCATATCAGTAATAAGCATTGCAACTTTTGTGGTTGCCCACAATTTAAGGAATACATACAGTACTGTATTTGTCTTGCTTATTCTTCATTTATTGTGAATATATTATTTTCTTTAAAACCAGTAAAGAATTAATGTTTTGTATGCTATTATGGTAGCATAAATATTTCTGGTTAGCTGTGAATAACCTATATATATTCATCCAGTAGAATGACATTGGAAACTCATTATATGTGTGCTCATGCTTTCAGTTTCCCATTATAAACAGTGTGTCATTTCTGTTTCTGAAATTGCAGTGCCCTGTATTCTACTCTGCCTGTGTGACAGAGGTAATCATCGAGTTGAGGCCAAAGTCTTGGCATACGTCCGTGGTGCCGGGAAACGAACTCATACTCACCTCCTCCGGGATTCGAGGCAGCATTTCATGAAATTTAATTTGAGAAATTTAATTCAATTCTTTTAATGTCATTGCATTTCCAAAATTAAAAGAAAGTTGAATTCTGAGTTTCATTTAACCGACTAATGGTAATAAAAATGGGGTGTTCAAGTACAAATATCTGTCCTGTCTGTTTGTGAGCTCTTAACCGAGCTCGGTACTTTGAGTCCCCTTAGTAAAACAGAATCTTAAGAACACTCTAGCATCAAACAAACCCCCACAATATATATATATATATATATATATATATATATATATATATATATATATATATATATATATATATATATATATATATATATATATACATACATACACAAATATATATACATACAGGTGAGAGTAAAAAGATGTAAAAGGAGAAAAAAATGTATATGTATATATACATTCTCATATTCATATACATACACATTATGCATATTGTGTTTATGCATATCTGCATAAGCACAACTTCATCTCATTACCACTTTCTCCCTCTCCCTCTTTTTTGTAAAATCGAGAAATGAATATATATATATATATATATATATATATATATATATATATATATATATATATATATATATATATATATATATATATATATATATATATATATATATATATATATATATAGAGAGAGAGAGAGAGAGAGAGAGAGAGAGAGAGTATCATTTAAATATTTTAAGTGGGAAAAGAATTTCCATTTCCTGTGTTGAGTCTGCACCAAGTATAGGATATAAGTTGTTTGGATCGCAAAAGTGCACACAAACTTCAAAATAGCTCAAACCAAGATGCTTGAAGTATGTAAACTTTTTGCAGTCCGCAATGTATTGTATTAGAGAGTTGCTCCCTTCACTCTCACATTAATGGTATTTTGGGTGCTTAAGGTGCACTCTGCCAGTTTTCTCGCAATTCTCCTCCATATATTTCTATAACCAAGTCTTATACAGGCAGCAACTCTATCACATTGAGCTGTAATAATTTTGGGTGTGCTGTATTTGTGTCTCAGCCTTCTGAAATTTTCGTTATGTTGTGAAAGTGTAGCAAGTTCTTGCTCTTTAATAATCTCATTATACACCATTGCTCTGAACTGAGACAGTGAACTTTCAGTTGCCGTTTTTGCAAGCTTGTCAGCATTTTCATTACCTATCATCCCAGCATGGAAAGGTACTCATGAAACATAACTTAGAGGTTAAACTTTGCACTATTAATAATAGAGCTCCCGAATTGCGAGATTTGTAGGATATTTTCAATGATCACATTGACAGGAGGGAACTAATAATTGAGCGCACAAGTAAGCCAGGTTTGTGAGTTTTTACTAATCCATAAAGATATGGGAGTCTATGGGAATGAACATATACTTGGTCACTCTGAGAGTCACGGAATATGAAGTTTTTCCTAACACAGAGGACAAGTTCAAAAGCATACTTGAGTCCAGCAGTTTCATTCTCAGTGATTGACGACACCATGGCTTACTCACTACTATAAGTATTAAAATAGTTTCATATATTATTTTCTTTACTTTCTTTGCACATATCTGTAACTAGCAATACGGTCTTCTATAACCTTCTTATTCCTGACTGTTTGATTCAATGTTACCCCAAAATATTTACACTGTCACTTGCTTTGGCTGCACATCTTCTACTAGAGGGTTAACCTCTCCCTGTTCCCTTCTAATCACCATTAACTCTGATTTTGCAAGGTTTAACTTAAGACCATGCTTCTTTAATATATTGTTACTGAGATTGCCCTTGTTTACAAATTCCTGCGGATCCTCCTCCACCAATTCCACGTTATCCACCTCTTTGCTCCACTGCATTCACAATGCAAGCAATTAATAATATAAACAAAAGTGCAGTTATCATGCTACCCTGTCTCACACCAGATGACACTTCACACCAATTTTCTTCATTTGCAACTAGCCTCAGTACTGTTTTGCTGCTTGCATGCAGAGTTTTAATTGCTCCTCTCAGCTTGATTGGAATCTGATATTCTTTTCTTTAATTACCAACCATAGTATCTGCCTGGGTACTCTATCAAAAGCCCTTTCTAGATCTAATAGTGCCACATATTTTTTGATGTTCCATTCCCATGATCTTTCCATTATCGGTATTAGAGCAAATACTAACCCTGTTGTCCCACACCCTGGTCTGAAGCCATACTGAGATTCGTGTAGCACATCTCCCACTATAGTTTGTAGATTTCTTTCCAGAATTCTTTTATAAATTTTGTCTTTATGCGAAAGTAGTGCTACACCTTTGTTGTTTGAAAAGTTT
>JAXCGZ010005674.1:40000-42500 GCA_037179515.1 Halocaridina rubra
GTACTTCCTTATGTCCTGAAAAGTAGTTTTCTTACGAAACTTCAAATTATGACCCCTTGTTTAGTGCAACCCATATCAAAATATCGATCCCTATCCACTCTGTCATAACCATTATGGATTTCAAAATCTGTCACCATACCCCCCTCCATTCTTCTGTCTTTGAGTGATAGTAAGTCTATTTTTCTAAGCCTCTCCTCATAAGTGAGACTGCATATTTCTGGCACCAGGTTCGTAGCATGTCTTTGAACTTTTTCCAGCTTAAGTACGTGCTTTTTCAAGTGTTTATTCCAAAAGGGGGCTGCATATTTAAGCTTGGGCCTCACATAGGACCCATAAATATTTCTGAACATTTCCTTGTCCATGTGCCTGAAGGCTAACCTCACATTTGATAAGAAAGCATTTGTTACCCTTACTATGCCATTTATATGCATTTCTAGAGACAAATCGGCCAGTATGTTTAGTCCTAGATCTCTCTCATTCTCTGTCTTTTGACATTCTGCTCCTGCCATTGAGCAGTCAAGCTTGGGCCTTCTTGCACTTGTACCCATTCCCATTATCTTACATTTTGAAGTATTGAATTTCATTAGCCACTTTCCTGACTACTCATGCAGACTATTTAGGTCTTCCTGAAGTTCTCTACCATTGTTCTCGTCTTGTACTTTCTTCATATTCTTTGCATCATCTGCAAACATATTTATGAATGAATATACAGACACTGGTAGATCATTTACATATACAAGGAACAAAAGTCGCCCTAAAACTGAATTCTGTGGAACTCCACTACAAACTCTCCTCCATTCAGACACTGAGTTTCTTACTCTAACCCTCTGTTCCCCTCCTTCTAAGTAAGTTTATACCCATTCCAAGACATATCCACCTATTCTCGCCATTGCTTGCAGCTTCTTAATAAATCTCCCAGTTATTACCATGGTAAATGCTTTGTGGAGGTCCGGGAATATGCAATCTGCCCAGCCCTCTCTCTCCTGTAAGATTTGGCTTACCTCATAATAAATGTTTTTATAAAATTATTACTGTTGATCTACCTTTTTTGAAACCATGTTGTCTCACTGACAATAAGTTGAAGGATTCCAAGTGAAAAAAGATGTGTTTCCATTTTGGTGTCTCCATAATTTTGCAAACTATGCTGGTCAATGAAACATTTCTATAGTTTAGAGCAGAATACCTCCTTCCCTTTTTGAAGATAGGTACCACGTTCGCTTGTTTCCAGCATCTTGGAATCTCCCCTGATTGCAGAGACTTTCGAAATATGATTCTTAGTGCCTCTGATATTTATTTAGCGAGTTATTAAGTACATAAGGAGATACATCATCAGAACCTGTAGCTCAATGGGCATCTAACTCCATTGTGTGTGTGTGCATGTGTGTGGTGTGTGTGTGTGTGTGTATGTATGACTACCGAGAGCGAGAGGTAAAGCTCACAACTTGGATTCATCAGATCGGGAGTTTGCGGCCCACCACGGTCTGAGGTTAGAAAGGGCATTTACTCAGGGCAACAGTCACCCTTGCCAAAAGTAAAAGCCTTCAGAGAAAGTAATACCATAGCCCTTGCTAGAGAAGAGTGTTCATGACGTGAAACCGATCACACACACACACACACACACACACACACACACACACACACACACACACACACACACACACACACACACACACACACACACACACACACACAGTTGCTAACATGGCACGGGAGAAAAAATGTAGGATTTTGATTATGGGAGACTTTAATCATAAAGAGATAGATTGGATAAATCTTGACCCACACAGTGGTGAGGACTCATTCGGGGCAAGATTCCTAGATTGCGTACAAGGGAATTTCCTACACCAACATGTAATGGAACCAACAAGAGCCAGGGGTGGGGATGAGCCATCACTACTTGATCTAGTGTTCACAGATAATGTGTTGGATATTGAAAATATTGAGTATGAACCACCAATTGGAAAGAGTGACCACTGTGTGTTGTTGATGGAGTATATCATTGAAGATATTCTTCCTGAGAGTAGAGGCACTGAGGACATGAGGAGGAACTATCCGAAAGGAGATTACATCAAAATGAATGAGCTTTTTGCAGTTATTGACTGGAGAACCTTATTTTACAACAAATCTGTACAAGAAATGTATGACATCTTTTGTGAGAAATATGGGAAGATAGTAGATTGCTGCATACCTGTCACCAAAGTAGGTGTAATTCATGCCAGAGAGAAATGGTTCGATAATGGGTGTAAAAGAGCTAAGGAGTGGAGAGACAAATGCTGGAAAAGGTATAGGAGGAGAAAAAACATAAATGCCTGGCAAACCTACAAAAGAGCAAGAAATGACTACCTAAGTAAAAGGAGAGAGGCACAGAGAGATTATGAGAGGGACATCACCAGGAAGGCTAAAGAAAATCCCAAGCTTTTCCACAGCTTTATCAGAGGAAAACTGAAGGTAAAAGAACAGGTTTTAAGGCTAAAGAGAGCAGATGGAAGCATCACTGAGA
>JAXCGZ010005674.1:47500-57500 GCA_037179515.1 Halocaridina rubra
GCCATCAACCAACTGCCAGCCATTTTCTTCAAAGGGATGCTGCTCTAAATGAGTTTTATCTGCACTTGTCCACATGTTGGCAAAAAGGGAGGCATGCTTAATGTGAGGATTGAGCTCAGCTTCACAAAGCGGTAGTCCACTTGCATCTATGCCCTTCAAATTGGCTAGTAGATGTTTTCCATTTCTTTTAGGTCCATGTCTGCATGAGCTTCTTGTACCTCCAATCATTCGAAATGGTATTTGCACTATCCTCAGCTCCATACATTGTGGCTGTGAACCTCTGAAGAGAAGTTTTTGTCTTGTTGGAAACTGTAGTGTTCGTTGCCATTACTCTGAAAAACTTCTGGTAGTGAGGTTGTTTTTCTAAAGTTTTGAAAGGCCTGACCTTCTCTTTTCTGACAAACACTGATGTATAGTCCGATCCCATGAAGGCATGGAAAGCTGGCAACGCTGCACAAAAATCTGGTCCTAGTTCCTTCCATATTGCAGTCAGGCTGATGTAACGATGATTATTCTTTGAAACCGTTCCAATATCCATCCACAATGTTGACTGAAACCTATACCAGTGGTACAATAATATCACTGCAATATCTGTGTCTGATGCCCTGACCACTATGTTTCCATTCTCAAGATCAGCTGATAAGGAGTGCAGACAGATCTTTGTGTCTGCCTCTTCATGGTTGTTCCTTAATCCGTCCACCGTGTCTCACTGCATCACACCCTCTGTCACCTGGAACTTATAACATTCCTCCAGTACATCTAGGAAGACTTCACGATTGCCCAAAATGTTTGCATACAAAGAGTCTTGCTATTCATTTGCAAGAAACTGAGGTAGCTGCTTCTTAGACTGTAGAGCATCATTTACTTGTCTTGGCACTCGTCTCTGCTCTGGTCCTGTGATGATGAAGGTTCTGTCATCGGATCCCCGCCTGTCTCTTTCTGTGTGCCCTTAATTGAAGTCTGCGGATAGTCATCAAAGGCTATATGTATGCATTTGACTGATGTTATTAAACTCTGGGTAAGAATACTTCTGGCTAACCCTCCATATGTGGGGGGTAAATTTGGTGGCAAGGTATGCAAGAGGAATTGTCTATCTATGATGTAAACACTAATTTCCTTTGGCCGCTCTTCGAGACCTTTCACTTTATTCTCCAATATATCAAAGAGGGCACTCTTTTCGGTCTTTGCCATTACTTCGTCAGGGCTGGCCAAGGACAGAGGTACTGGGATCAATGGGTACTGCAGAATATGCTGCATGTCAAGTTTCTTTTTGGTGGACAGCACAAGGAAATGTCCCATTAGATCATGTGATCCTTTAAGGGTTGTAACTTTTGTGTTCTTTGTCCGACAATTACTTGCACAGCCATCTACAAAGGTTTTCAGCTTTTCTTTCTTTATTGGACTTTCAAACTTTGCTGGATCACTCTCGCAAGCTTGGATGATTTCCTTGTGTCTAGCTTTTCCATTGGTTGGTGCATTGAGGAGGCTTTCACAGATTTCGTCAGTAGTACCTTTACCTGTGCTTATATTGTACAATACCTCAGATGCATCCTGGTTTTCAAATGGATTGTTCGTGTCCAAGATTTTTTTGGTGATTTTCTGAAGATCATCATTGTCATGTTGAATTCGTCTTGGTCTAAGTTCTGCAGTGACATCTCCTTTGCTGATTAATCCTGTCATCTCTTGCAGCTGACTAATGAATGATGCTCAGGTAGCATTTGTTACCATCCATCTGAGGCGAGCGGAGTAGTCATTAGTGAAAGAGGTGATTCCTGTCAGTTGAGATGCTGCGTCATCATTGATAGTTTGCTCCATTGTCAAATCCACAGGAATTCTGCTGAAATCATGTTCTGTCCTTCGCACTTTGCGTATACCCTGGTTCTCTCTAAGGCCAGGATGTATTTCATCAATATTCAGCAAGTCAAATTGGTATTTTGTTAACCAGCAGGAATAGTTAATGTGGGCTGTGGCAAAGAACAGGTCAATGATTGGTGTCAGCGTGAAGACAAAGAGCTCAATGTTATTTGTCTGGATAGCTCTTTCAAGTTGGTGAAATATGTTAATGTACTCCACATACATCATTCAGAACCTCTCAGTGTATCCATGAGCTCTTAATACAGTTGCCTTGGTGAATTCATAATACTCCTTGGAACACTTCTCAAAAAGATCTGTACCGATCATCAGCTCAAGCCCCTGTTCTCCTGTATTGGGATCAGCTTTCACGGTAGATATCAAGGTGTGAAGCTCTTCTCTGGAATCATATGTCTCTAGAAATGCTCTGAAATGCAGGCGTTCAAAGGCAAGGGCAAGTAGAGGATGGAGCCTCTTGCATCGGTTGAAGTATTTTCCCGTGAGGAACCCATTCAAAGAACCTGGTGCAAGGACTCCAGTCTCTGTAAACAGTCCGGTCCTCCTGATTCTGCTATGAGTTTTCCTGGAGCTTGGAGAATGCCATCTCTATATGGAAAGCACTCATCATGATGAACACATTGTCAATTGTTGGGGATTCTCTGGCCTGGAATTGCATAGCTAGTTTTGCTGTCGCAAGGTCATATGTAACCAGTCCAAACTCTTGGTTATATTCTTTGGCACACTTCTGGGTTGTCTGGAGCATTTGTTGGACTACTGACTAGCTAGTGAAGGGCTTGTTAAGGTTTGGCATGTATCTCACTTTCTGTTTTGATAGCTGATCCTTGTAGAAGATAGCATTAAAGCCAACCCACATGGGAAGAATATCAGTCTCAAACGTGTGGCTCATCATCCATACGAGGTTCAGATGTCTTGCAGTCATTGTCACATCTGGTAGGGTGATAAAGGATGTGTTCTTGTAGGCAAAGGTCTTGATTTTGGGGACACCAAAATAGGGGACAAAAGATGTGTCTGCAACAGTGAGAGACCTCTTCTTCTTGACAATTTTCTTTGCTTCTGGTGTTGCCTTTGTAACTGGTGTTGGTGTTTCACTACTCTGTTGACTGATGGGGCAATCATCCGGCAAGTTTTAATACAGAATTCCCATTGTATCATGCAGTGTAATACTCCCGGACAACATCTGTGTTATTTCATCAAAGTTATGAAAGGCGAGTCCCATTGGAGCTCCTGCCAAATTGTCCTCAGGGCACACTTCTTTCCTCTCTTGGATGGTTTCAGCAGTTGCTGTTTCGAGTTCTTCCAAGCATGTATAGTTGAGACAATGTCCTAACCTATTCAGAGCTTCAACAAGCTTCTTGCTACCTGTGATTGATCTTATAGCCATACCTAGAGTTACATGTTTTACTGGTTTTGTACGGCCTCTTTGGACAACAAACAGTGCATCTTGACTTATGGAATCAATGTGAAGTTTAATTTGTGTTCCACATTGGTTAGATGTGTTGCCAGTCTACAGAACTTTGAAGAAGTTCAGCATGGCCTGGGGCACAATTGTGTCCCCATCTCTGACTTCATTCAGTATTGAAATATCTGGTACATCTTTTTTTTGTAGCATTTAACAGCTGTTTTCTCAATATTACGGCTGCTTGGTTGAGGAATCTTGCCTAAGACTCTGTGTAGTCATAAGCCACATATATGGAATCATCAGCAAGTACAGCATTGTAAAGAACGTTACTCATTTTCTTGCCAGTCGAACTCTGAACCTTGATTTTGGACCCAAACCTGTTTGTTAGGTTTCGCAACAAACTGTGCCTATGCATTGGAGACTCATCAGAAGATGAACAAAAGTCCAAATTGCGTTCATACACAGATGTCAAAAGTTCTACACATTTGTCAGCAATTACAGATTTTTCAACTTATTCATGGATATTTCTAACAGCATTTAACGTCTTTTCCTGGATAATGTCATGTTTTTTTCTGATCAGTACTAGAAGCTCTACCAGCTGCAAGCAAGAATGCACTCTTGCATGTATGATGATACTTGGCTTCTTTTGCCACCAGGTCTACACCAGCAATTTCTGAAAGGATAGTTGTATCCTGAAGTAGTTCAGCGGCCTCTTAAATCTTCTGTCCTGCCTCTAATGTTTCACACGATCCTAAAAGCTCAATAGCCCCACCTTTTTTCTTCCTATTTTTATTACAGAAGAGGCAAGTGACAGGAAATATTCCAGATGACGAGGGCTCACCATCATCATCTACCCTTACGTTGGAACGTAAATGCGCCGAATTCCTTTCAGGAGCTGATGTTGTGGCGGCAACAGCTGTGAATTTCTGGTAACAGGCTACATGATACCCATCATTCTCATCTGGGTTCTGAGGCAAGCTAACAACCAAGTCAAAATAAACAAATTTCGGAAATTGGGGTTTAGCTTGCCTCTTCTCAGCTGACGCTTCCACAGTACTGCAGTTCTTTTCATCAAAGGGCAAAGCATCACAACGTGGTTTCTTTTCCGAGGGCTTCCCAGCATGGAGAATACAACGCCTGTCATGCTTGGGGCCAAGATCATTGTTGTTTGCAGGTTCAGGAGACTCCATAATATCTTTGCAGAGACCTTAAATAAAAAGGGATTTCCTATAAAGTTGGAACACGCTCTATGTACCTATATCTATGGATAGCACCGATGTCCATGCATATAGATATATCAGTAACTAATTTTCATGTCAGAATAAATGGCTCAAAGGCGCTATTTTAATTTCATTGCATGTAATAATCCAACAATGTGTAGCAGACACTCGGCTCTCAATGTAGAGACACTCAAGAAAAGATCTTTAACCCATAAGTAACAAAATTACTAACCCATTAACTCACAAGAGATCTCAATATAATAGTAGTTTAGCATAATTTGAAATTAATTTCTAAATATTACCGAATGTGTGCTCCACAACTTTTCCTAAGGCAACAATATAAACTTACCAAGAGAGACTCTTCTTAGCTGGCTAACTTCCATACAAAGAAAACTTGCCCCTATACTGGTATTATGTACCAGTTACTCTAACTTTCACAATCACGATTACCTGAAAAAAGGTACAATTAGTAATGTCATTCAAAAAGTGCATGGTTTATATATTTAGTGAAGCAGCATTATAGTAATAAGAAAACAAACAGAAGAGCTCACAATAAAGTTACAATAACCAATTAAGCACATTATATATGTGAAAATATGCATAAATTTTTACCCCAACCGGGACTCGAACCCAGGACTTATAATTACTAAGTCAAGGCGCTACCAGCTACACACCACAGAAAGTTAAAAGGAATCCAACCTTATTGCTTATATCTGCTATACTTATGAATGAATGCATTCTATTTGAATGCCACTATGTTTTCATGTTTTCACATATGTAATGTGCTTAATTGGTTATTGTATAGCCCGAATGAGATTGGGAATTGAATTAAATGCGAAAATGAAGCCACGAGTGAGATTGGGGAATCTGTAATATGAACATAGTAGCATTCAGATAGAATGCGTTCATTCCTAACTATAGCAGATATAAGCTATAAGGTTGGATTCCTTTTAATCTTCTGTGGTGTGTAGTTGATAGCTCCTTGACTTAGTAATTGTAAGTCCTAGGTTCGAGTCCCGGTCTGGGTAAAAATTGATTCATGTTTTCACATACGTAATGTGCTTAATTGGTTATTGTATAGCCCGAATGAGATTGGGAATTGAATTAAATGCGAAAATGAAGCCACGAGTGAGGTTGGGGAATCTGTAACATTGTCGTATGAATTTTGGACTTCCATTTGAATTCACCACTTTGTAAGATGACTGGGTTATCTCACCGTTTGTCACCACTGACGTAATATTTAATCACTACGTTATAATTATTAGTACCAGACGGGTACAAGGTAAGAATGGACAAGCAGTGATTCCTTTATCTTAATTTATTCTAGAGTACAACACATCCGACGCCTCAATGCCCCCACCCTATGACTATCACAATCTATGATCTATTCGTGCCCCTGGCAAAGTTCTAACTAACTGTGTCTGCCCTGGGTGGTTCTTGAAATACCCCCGGGGCAGGGCGTGGCTTGACATCCAATCCTGCCAATGAACTCGAGTGACATCTAGTCCTGCAAATCAATGCCAGGTTCGAAGTGGAGTCCCTCCCTATTTCGGGGCGGGGCTGTTTCAACAAACCTATAGAACGGAAAAGTTCCAGGTCAGAGCGTGGCTATTGGGTAACTCTCCAGGGCATGTACATATGTATGGGCCACATGTTTGTGTTTCTTGTTGTTTAGGAAATGGCTAACTTCCTGGCCTTTCATCCTCACCGGGTACTCGATGCCAGATGCTAAGTCTCATGGTTCCGGTCATATATCTCCTTGACGCTTTCTACAAACATGGGCCGTACATGCAGAAAACAAGCCTCCCACATTTGTTCCAGGTGCCTAGCCATAAATCGCGGTGGTCCCCAAGGAAAGCATGGTCTGCACCCAAAACTCAATAAAAGTGAGGGCATGTAATAAAACATCTGTGCCCTCGACCAACCGTTGCAAGTTTCAGATTCCGGCTTCAGCGTACCGGAAGTCATACGACATCCCTCCCAACCAAAACTGAAATATCTCTTATTTCAGTCGAAGCATGGGATATCTTTTGAGAGCTCTTGGATATATCCTAGCTAACACTAGTTTACAATAAAAATGGGGCCGAATTATTTGAGCTATCATCTAAGAATTCCTAGTTCTATGAACACTAAACAATCTTTAGTACAAACATCCCTATATTCAACAAATACAATTAACTTTAATCATTAGGATTTCAGTGTGTAACTACTCATTATTAAACACTAATTAAGATCACAAGTTAGTTTAGATCATGACGTTACTGTGTCTACTTCTCTCCTTTTTCAAAAGATTTGCAAAAGTTGGTTAGCTACAGTAAAAAGATAAATCATGTAGAACACTTAAAATGCGATAGACAATAACATAAATGGAAACTTCCTATCGTTACTATGGGGCATTGATTTGTCTTAAAATTAGGCCTTAAAAAACTACTCCTGAAACAAACTATTGGTTACGATGTGAAAAGTCAGAAAACATTCTTCATTCCAATGTGCAATTCCTATTCAGAGACAAACTGATATGAGAACTCAATGAACACAAAGATTAAATCATGATTCAAACAATGATAATGCTAAAGCAAAACACTAATATTATTTAAACAGAAGACAACTTATTACTGTCGGTGTAAATCATACAATCCATCAAAGGCACTTATTCAAAACTATCTTTAAAGGAGTCTCTGAGTTGTCGCTTAAAATTATCTTAAAACTAGGTAAAACAAATAATAAAAGGGGACCTTTTCTTTCCCATTTTTTTCAGTTCTAAAGCGTGGGTTGTTCTTTCCAACAACGAATAAGGGATTTTTAAATACCCTTCTTTCTCTCTGGGATTTCATCAATTCGTTTACATGGCTTTTTAGTGTTTTCGGACGTTAAAGACTTTTGTTTTCTCTGTCCCTTGCTCATGAATTCTTGCTAGGCGCGATTCCACGGTTTCTCTCTGGGATTTCATTTTTTCACTCCCCCGCCGTCCTTGCTGCAGGCCCAGGTTCGTACTCTACCATAAATTATCTCCATTTCCAAGATAGGCAAGACAAAGAGGAAGCGATCGATGCACCTTTCTAATCCTTCCAGCCTGGCTTTCTCGTCCCACCCTCGGCCGATCTTGACTAAGACCACCACGTAGGAGACCTGCAACGTCACAGCGATTTCTCTTCCGTACGGCAATCCACACGTACCTTCGAAGCAGACCTCGGGATGAAAATTTGAACCTATGTCACTACTACAGTTGTAAGAAAGGTTCCCTATGACTTCTGGGTACCAACAATGGCCATACGTTGGTACTCGGAGGCTATACTTTGCCTCCCCTGCAACTGCAAGTGATTGCAATCTCTATTCAATGGGCAACAGGGACTTGTTTGAGAGGACAAAATCTAAAGGCTTTTAGAACTTGCAGGTCGGGGCTGTCTAGGAATAGGGTGGTAATGGAAGGTATGTGTCTACACAACTAGATTATTACTCCAAGATACTTAGGACTTAGCTGAGAAACTGCTACATAGCATTACTCTACTATAAATATCAAAAAGAACAATCATTAAATACTGGGAAAAACCACTAAAGAAATATTCTTATTAGCAGTGGCTACAATAATATCAAGCATAAATTCAAATGAAAAATACAAATCATCAGGTTACTGCTGATTTCATTTCAAAAATAATAGTTAGCAACAGGCCATTGAGAGATAGCAACAATATCAGTCAACATAATAAGAACATTACTAATAATCATGATCAAAATAAGAATAATAAAAAATAAAAATAAAAATACTAAATCAGAAATATCAATATATATACAATGGAGACTGGCATTCAGAAGTAAGAACAGAGTTCTATACTTATATTTCATAGTAATGCTCATTCTAACACAGTCTCTTTTACTATTCAAATTCCTGCTGTCATAACATATGTATATATACAGAGCATAAGTGGCAACTTGCTGGCTCCACAATTTGTCAATGGGAGTTCTATCTATTCTCTAAACAGTTGCGACATGTGGCAAAAATATTTATGCAAATGGCGGTACTACCGATGTCTTATCAGTATTTATGCAATAACAGCATGCAACAATCTATCGACTGCAATAAAATGTAGGCACAACTATCGCCTAGCTTCGCTGGAAAAAAAACAAAAAAAGAATCAATGACGGCAACATTCTTGTAGTATCGGAAGGAGCTTATCTCAGTCTCAGAGTAGAGAGAGAGAGAGAGAGAGAGAGAGAGAGGGAGACGGGGCGACCTTGAAATACGTCGCGGTCTCCACCCTGTGGTCAGGCGAGACGGGCTTCTTTCTTTCACTTGTACTGAAAATAAAAAATAAATTGTCGCGGAGTATCTCTAATAAAAGAATAAATAAACAAATGAAAGTGAACAAACGTTAGCAATGACTATCGATAGAGTCTTACGTTTATTGTCAGAGGGCTATTCTTATTCCCCATTAACAAAAACAAAAGCAAAAAGAACTTAGTGTACAACTGCAGAAATGTCGAAGCATAAATCCATTCCTTTCTGTTTAATATTGCTAAGGACTTTACTGTAACAGCATACACATCCTCGTCTATAATGACAATCCTTTTCTTGCTATAAATCAGAGGGTTGAGTCGGAGCACACACTCTCTAAAAGGCAACATATCCCTGATGAAATTAAAGCAAAAGATTACAATCATATGTGACAATATCTCTACTACTATCAACAAAAGTACAAATATCTTTTTCTTCACAAACGTCTTATCATGACTTAAGTATCATTAATTTTAACTTTTAAAACTCAACATACAATCTCTGAGAATCTCAGTTATCTTAATTAGCTCAATTATAGTTTTAAATTCATAACAGTGATAGTAATTAACAATAATTATTGCTAGATAGTCTTTAATTAAGATTTTAAAGATTTCTTCAATACAAAAACTATATAACAAAAACGGGAATCAAAGAAAAATATAAAAAGTCTGTCTGTGTGTATGCAATAATAAAAACAAAAAGTATATTTCATTAGCAACAGTAAAGAATGCATTTTGCTTAAGTTTCAAATTCTCGTACGGAGTTGTACATGAACAATTCAAACAGAAAATATATATATATTCTTTTACTATCTCGAATTTGACTTATGTAAATTACTAAACAACAGAATTTCCTCCAGACCAGGGAGAAGTTCGACTTATAACTGTTCTGTCTGTTTGCTTTTACGGGGGTGTGCATGTGGGCGCTGTTTTCTCCCCTGTTCTTTTGACTTCTGGATCAACTTCTGCTCTCTCGAATACGGGAAACAGCTGTGTAACATTCTTGTTGTCATTTCGTGTCAGCTTTCACTCTTTCTTTATGACCAAGCTGAAATAATTTTGATAAACATTATCATGGCTAAAACTCGCAAAGTTTTATTTTATCAATCTGACATATCTCTTCGGACAAATAATCTATATACTGCAGCTAGCACAGAAAATAATCATTCATAGATTCACGTCCTTTATCACGTAATATCTATCTTGGAACTCTCGGAAATCGAATAATAATCTCATT
>JAXCGZ010005674.1:77500-95000 GCA_037179515.1 Halocaridina rubra
GGCCTAGGGGGTGTCCTCTTGGACTTTTCTCATATTTATATTTTTTTTAGTTTTTCAGTAGTATGTATTATTATATTCACATGTCTCATACTTAAACGAATTATTTTTCTTTCAAAATATTATTATTAATTATTATTATTATTATTATTATTATTATTATTATTATTATTATTATTATTATTATTATTATTATTATTATTATTATTATTATTAAGACGTTTGCCAAAGGGGTTTCTCGAACCTGCTAGCTCAGTGAACTGTGACTGATGGGTGTGATGTGAGTTGCCATGTGATGAAACGGTTCAGGTGAACTAGCTGAGGCTGTCGGGTTTCATTGTAGAATATCCTTGCCCGTCTACCATTTGGATGTCCCAAGCAGGGTAGAAGGGAGGGTACGTGGCAACGCTTTATCCTCAAGGAGCTAAGAGGAGTGGTTGAGGTATGTGTGGATTGTGGTGAATGAGCGTTTCTTGGCTCGGCCACCCCCATTACAATGGGGAGTGAGGCCATGTATGTATGCATGTATGTATGTATGTATGTATGTATGTATGTATGTATGTATGTATGTATTATTATTATTATTATTATTATTATTATTATTATTATTATTATTATTATTATTATTATTATTATTATTATTATTATTATTATTATTATTATTATTATTATTATTATTATTATTCATTGTATTAATTGGTTGATATATCTTTCTCTATGTATGGTAAACATTTAATTAATTATATATATTTATAATTTTCAATGTTTGATAGATTTTAGAAAAACAGAAGGAACAAATGATAAAATAAATGCTATATTTTGTCCATGTGTTATTATATCAAAACTTTCTTGATGAGATCACGTGTATGTAGAATAAATATTTTGGCGCACCAGTGAGGAAAGTTTATTTATAAATGACCATATATCCCGAGGAACACTGTTAGCAGAGTGATCATAGCTGTCCCAGATAGAAAGAAGCATATTCCTTTTCACAAATGTTTCATATTTATGTAACATACGAATTTAACGATTGTGGAAGAGTTCGTGGACAGATGTATATTAGTAGCACATTTATAGAAGTCATTTGGAAGCATTCTGTCCCCCATTCAGAGCTGTCTCTAAATATGTGTATAAGGCATCCTGGAGAGAGAGAGAGAGAGAGAGAGAGAGAGAGAGAGAGAGAGAGAGAGAGAGAGAGAGAGAGAGAGAGAGAGAGAGAGTATAAAAAACTAAAACTTCACTTAAGCAGTAATAATAATTGCTAGGTTGTATACGTATATATAACACGAATTTATTTCATTTTTTGTCTAGTTTACTTACTGTATTATGCGATAACTGTTCTACGGGTACTGTTTATAGGCGTGGCTTTATATCTTTGGTAATTTTTGAAGTTATGAAATAAGGGGGGGGGAGCCGATACCCACGTTAGTTTCAGACAACACGCATCTTACAGGCATCTCGTTTGTCGCCTGAAATAGGGAAATTTCTCCACCTAATAATTTTTTTATTTTTTATTTGGATCTAGAATTCTTCCCCCGTGTTCCCCTGCGTGTCGTAAAAGTTGACTAAATGAAGCGGAGCGAGGTTACTGGGAATGCCCTTCTCTGCTTTTTCTCTTCCCAAAGAGTCAAGACTATTTTGCCTTTGACTCAGTCACTCCCCTTATAAGGGGAAAATGGCTCGTGTATATTGATAGAAAACATTACATGGGGACGTGTGCCAATCGGTACTCCCAGATATGCTTTAAATGATACTTCAGAAACAGGTAATGAACAAAGATGAAAAATAAAGAAAAGGATGGAAATGATAATGTGAATAGGTATATAATAAGTGAATAAGGTAGTGAGAGTACAAATAAACCTATAGAGGGTGAAAAAAATGGGCAATTCAATGATTTATAGGTAGAGCAAAATATATGAATAAATAAATTAACATAGAGCTTAAGTAGCTGAATGAATATGATAGATAGATAGATAAATAGATAGATAAATAGATAGATAAATAGAGAGAGAGAGAGAGAGAGAGAGAGAGAGAGAGAGAGAGAGAGAGAGAGAGAGAGAGAGAGAGAGAGAGAGAGAGGAAGCATGACCACAGACACTCCCAGTTCTACTCAAAAGGTTAATATTACATTCTCTTACAGATATTACATATTTAAAATTTCATTAGGCACAAAGATGTAAATGTTTTTACATCCTTGGTGATGGATATACAGTATGCTTAATATTGGGAATAAATTTTCAGGATCACAGAAATGTTTTAACATTTCAAAATAACAGAGTCAAGAGAGTCTGAAGTCCTGTAACTTATGCATTATGATTGTAAAAGCTTAAATATCAGGGATAAAATTGCTAGTAATTATATATATATATATATATATATATATATATATATATATATATATATATATATATATATATATATATATATATATATATATATATATATTTTTTTTTTTTTTACATGCGCGTAAATCAGGCTGCTAGTACTATGTGATGCAGTTACTTGATGGTATGACGTATTATGAATAACTCACTACTTTTTTATATACGACTTCATATTGTCTCGCCATTATTTATTTATTTATTTATTTATTTCTTGATTTATTAATTTATTTATTGACTCATTCATTTAATTATTTCCTCAGTATATAGCACAAGGTGAATAACCAACATTTGTAATTTTATATTTGTTTCTTCCTGATGAAAGTTAATAGACCTACATGTCTCATATTCATGTGATGTGCCATATTTGTTGCAGAACTGAGCACGCAGCCTAGCGTGAGGTAAGGAATTAATGAGCTTGATATTTATTTATGTCTGATTTATATCTAGATTTGAATCTTTAAGTAGATGTACTACGATCGGCTTTGCAATCTTATTTTTCTTTTCCTTCAGCCCACGATGTACCTTGTACTTTCTCTCTCTAGATTTTATTGCTTACCGGTAACGCCGAAAAATAAGTGGATGTTTTAGAAATAGCAGCAGTAAGCAGTAAGACGTAACTGGTCCCAGATAGTCACCTACAAAAGCGTAACCTTTGATCTAGTGTGTAGCAGGTCCTTTCAGAACACAAAACAAATAAAAGAAGGAAGCGAGCGTACGTACGCAGGAACTTACTCATGCCAAATTCTTTAGATCTCATGAATGAATTAGCAATTTGAATTTCAATGTCAGTCATGGCCTCCCACGGACTCCAGTAGTCTTGAAAAGATGATTGTAAGAAACTTTCCTTATGAATGGTATATGAAAATGTTTGCATGTTGTTTGTACATAGATAATGCTTGATATTTATTTGTTTATAATGTTCATTACAATGGGATATGCATTGAGACCCATGCGTTACTACACGTATTCTTTGCGGGTGTATAAAGAGACTTGGTTAGGCAAAGAGTAATGGCTTTGGTGATGGCTGTGATGTCACTGGATTATGAAGCTGTTTTGCTTGGATTGCAGCATTTCGTTCGGGCTCAAAACCCAACGTGCACTTTTTTTTTTTTTTTATAGTTGGGGCACCAGTCTTCTACTTCATATGAAGATTTCCTCTTCATAGTAACTTTGTTAGGTTTGGTTCTTGTTAGCAGCTTAACCGGTCCTTTTCTCTCCTCACAAATGTGAAATGAATGCTTTCTCAACTAGACCTCCAAATCAAATTAATTTTGCCGTCCATTTGCATATTTTTTGCTCAAATGACTGTCTGATGTTCCGGTTTTACGTCACGGACTCCCTTATCAACCAAGGCTAGGACGGTTGCCTTCTTGCGAAGGACTTGTTTTGGCAAATGTAATCCTTACGCTGAGTGCATGCCTTTGCTAACCTCAGACCGTGACGGGGCGCGAACCCTCGACCTGACGCCTCAGAGTCGGAGACGCTACCGACTGAGCCACGGCGACTACGCTCAAATGAACGGCAGCCGGTTCGATAGGTGCTGTGTCAGTCGAAATGAAAAAAAAAAAAAAGTGCATTTCTTTATCCAGGAGCCAGGTTGTCTTTTGCCTCAGTCTATCCGTAAAACTGACGCTTAATATTTCTAGATCCGAATCCTAAATAGACTTAAATATGAAAGCTAATTAATTGTTCTTAAACAAATGGATAACTGTTTACTGACTATAAAGGCGGGAGCAATATTTGAAGGGCATACTGCCAGAGATTTTGTTGATTGTAATTTATTAATATGGGGATACATAATGGGAGCCGCTTCAACAGTGTCCACTATGTAGGCGAGACAAAGTGTTTAATAACGAAGTGGAATATGGCACTCTTTACGGCACATCCAGTATGATCTACTGCCATAGCCTTCTTTTATTCTTTAGATTTTGTTTTCATTTTATATTTTGTGATTGATATTCATCTCTTGATAGAATTGAAGCCTTCTGTGCGCCTTTTGAATTACAGTGACCTTTTGGTTCAAGATTGTGTGTGTTTTTTTACGGGTATTTATTTTCTAATTATTTTGTACACTTTTTCTGTGATTAATTTCCTAATTTGTATATTAGTCTCCGTTGATGATGTTCTTATTTATTTATTATTATTTTTATTTATTCATTCATATATCTTTATGGATTTACTTCTTAAATAAAGATAATCTGGTATTGGCGTTATAATGTATCACCTTAAAATTTAAAAATTTTTAGGTAGTGGATCTTATGTCATGAGTGCTTTGTGTGTATACACACACACACACACACACACACACACACACACACACACACACACACACACACACACACACACACACACTATATATATATATATATATATATATATATATATATATATATATATATATATATATATATATATATTTATGATTGTGACACCAGGACGGGCAAAAAAAATAAAAATAAAACAGCCCTCATCGGGCCTGGGCACGAAGAATACATAAAGCAAAGAGAAACAGAGATGGAGAGTGTAATGACTTGTCAGATGTGAAGGGATAAAAGATGTGTGATGAATATCCAAGAATATTCAGTGTAGCTGTAGGCATAGAAAAAGAACCGTAACTGAAGGAAGACTTAACATCGAACTGTCCTGGACAGACCTATTTAAGTTCAAAAAACCTTCAGCAGTAGTATCGCAACGGGCGGCTGGTGCCATGAGCCAATTTTATATATATATATATATATATATATATATATATATATATATATATATATATATATATATATATATATATATATATATATATATATATATATATATATATATATATATATATATATATATATATATATATATATATATATATATATATATATATATATATATATATATATATATATATATATATATATATATATATATATGAATTGTACGTACAATAAAAGTGATGATTCTCTCTCTGTCAATGCATTCTAATCTCTTTCGAGTAATATAGGTTATATTTCTATTTATAGCTTTAGTAGTCTCCGTGGCAAAATGGTAGCGTCCGCGACTCTGGGGCGGCAGGTCGAGGGTTCGCGCCCAGTCACGGACTGAGGTTATCAAAGGCATGCCCTCAGGGTAACGATTACATCTGCCAAAACAAGTCCTTCTCAGGAAGGCAACCGTCCTAGCCCTTAGTAGAAAAGGGAGTTCGTGACGTAAAACCGAATCCATTTCTATTTATAGCTTTGCTCTTGGTTTCGTAATAAAACAAGTCACGCTCTTGGACTCATTTTTGTTATCTGAATCAATTCTTTCCTAAAGAATTTTTTTTTTTGGACTTGAATACCCATTCATAAATATATATATATATAAATATATATATATATATATATATATATATATATATATATATATATATATATATATATATATATATATATATATATATATATTATATATATATATATATATATATATATATATATATATATATATATATATATATATATATATATATATATATATATATATATATATATATATATATATATATATATATATATATATATATGTTCTTTCATTATTTTTTTCTAGCATACTGGAAAATGTGTCAATGTTCACAAGGTGTTTTTAAGGAACGTTGTAGATAATGGACGAAGAATACGGTGTTATGGTGCAAAGGCACCATTTCAGCCCTTCAGCTCTTTTGTGCAAAATGATCCCAAGTGCAGAGAGCTCAAAAGTTGGTGTTATCCAACGTTGCCAAATGTCAGTATGATCACCACTTCACATAGATGTACTAATTGTGTTTCTCTTCCCCCGCAATGTTGCATTCCTTAGTCCTCCCACACACACGCTGCCATTCAGCGGTTAGCAACAGAAAATAGAGCCGTAGGAGAGCACTGGGTATTATTCTTTCAAGGGCCGTTGCAGTGGTTCATATGGCTGCTATAATACGAATTCATTGAGAGAGAGAGAGAGAGAGAGAGAGAGAGAGAGAGAGAGAGAGAGAGAGAGAGAGAGAGAGAGAGAGAGAGAGAGAGACTGTCTTTGCACCAGCGTTGCAAAGGCAGATGCTTTTATGTTTTATACGTGTGCCAAATGTGTGTGCTTTTGCACTTAGCATTAATTGTTATTGTTATTGGTGAGCAAAAAAGAAAAAAAAAACTACCAACAGAGAGTCAAGTAATACTTTCGGAGTTTAACCACCAAGAGAGATCCACGTAATACTCAGAATAGCACTAGAAACAAAGAGACAATCATGCTCAGTGAAGATACAATACTCTTATCTATGACACTTTCAACAGATGCAAGTAACACTTTTAATCGAAAAAAAGAAACAGGCAACAAAGAACACAGTAACACAGACAAGTAACACTTTCAAATAACGCCGTGAACAGAGATACTGTACCTCAAAGTAACATTAGCAAGAGTCAAAATATGACCAGCAGAGATGCAGAGAACACTTACAAGTCACAATACCAACAGAGGCATGTAACACTCAGTAACAGTTATAATATATTTGTAACGAGGACAGTACATTGTGACCCCGCCTCATGTACTCACGCATTTAGCCGAAATGAATTCTTATGAATGAGTGGATGAATGTTCATTCATAGTACTCCCTAGCAGATAAATACCCAGATGAAGCCAGCAGTGCGTGAGAAGAATGGTTTTCTGCAGATGTTTTGAGCCAACGGAAGACTAATGCTGTTACTGCAAAAACAGCTAAAATTGACGAGAGAGAGAGAGAGAGAGAGAGAGAGAGAGAGAGAGAGAGAGAGAGAGAGAGAGAGAGAGAGAGCATTTTACTGTCCATGCCAATTACGCTTATTTTAGAGTAATTTGTAATATTATATACTACTACTACTACTACTACTACTACTACTACTACTACTACTACTACTACTACTACTACTACTAATAATAATAATAATAATAATAATAATAATAATACATACATACATACATACATACATGCATATGCATATGCCTCATTCCCCCTTGTAAGGGGGGTGGCCGAGCCAAGAAATGAGCATTCACCACGATCCACAAATACTACTACTACTACTACTACTACTACTACTACTACTACTACTACTACTACTAATAATAATAATAATAATAATAATAATAATAAAAATAATAGTAAAGATAATAATAATAAGAATAAGAATAATAATAATGATAATGATGAGATTTGTAATTGTTACTAAATTGTCTATTAAAAGGTATAGGGTGGCACGGCACATGCAGAAGAAGGAGAGGATTGCCAGAGTGAACTGACATGCAGCGACTTCAGTTCCTTTGTTACAGATGTGGCAAACCTGATGACTTCCTACGTAGGAAGGGTGTTCTACTACTCATTGTATAAAATACTAGTGAGCTTAGGTTGTCAGTATGTCATATCACTCGATGATAATGGCTGTTCTTAGCAATATCAAGGTGGTTCGGATGGCTCTTCATCTCCTGAGCCCCTTTTGATATATGAAGGAGAAGGTAGTGGCATCCTTGGTATAGTAGTAGTTCCTGCAGCGTTGGCACTTGGTACACCGTTAGATATGATGGGCCCATGATGGAAAAAAAAGTATCTCTCCCGAGCTCGGGCATCGCAAAGGGCAAAGCTGATCGTTCCAGTTCCCTCTTATACAAAGGAAGTAAATGGCTGGATAAATGATTAAATAAATATTGGCCGTTCTAGAAGTCTATATATAGTATCACAAACAACAGCTGTTCTTAGAATCACTGTTTAATATAGACTCAGCTGCTACACACACACACACACTCACACACACACACACACACACACACACTATCTTATTCCTGACTTGTCTTTGTCTCGTTTTTGAAAAGAAGTTATTTATTTATTTATTTACTTATTTATTTGTTTATATTTTAATTTATTCATATAATATTTATCTGTATTTATATTTCATTTATATATATAATACATTTTTCACAATTGCTGAAGATATGGGAATAGTGCCCAAGCTTTTTTCTTTATTAATATTATTCCAGGACTAGCTTCTCGCATCTATATGTATACTTACTGAGCCTGCCAAATTAATAGTAACCACCACCACACGAGTAACACCGCTATCCTCTCCTTAAGAAACAGTAAGAAACAGTATTACAAAAATGAATTTCAAAACGCTAAAGGCAATATCTCTGATACATGGAAAATTGCTAAAACCATGCTTTCCAATAACTGTAATAAAAGTAGTAACATATCAATTATACCCGATGAGGTAGATGTAAGTGCTAAAGCAGAAGAGTTCAATAATTTTTTCGCTGAAGTGGGGAAAAAAACCTTTGAAAAAACAAAAACAAAATTAATAAATGAAATGAATAATAGTAATGGTGGTAATAATAATGATGATGGTAGTAGTAATAATAATATAAATGTTGATAATGGTGTAAATAATAATGATGGTGGTAGTAATGGTAATGATAATAGTGATGATGGTAGTAATAATAATAATAATGTTAATCTTGAAGAACATAGTGCATTCAATAGAAGTAATGATGTCTTTAACCCTACTACAGTAGATTGTAATACAGTAATCTTAGTAATAAAAAATCTGAAAGACTCTAATGCATATGGATCAGATGGAATTTGTTTTCGTTTTATTAGAGATTCATTATTTGTAATAGCATATTATCTGACGGTAATAATCAATACTTCCATAGTTACCAATATTTACCCAGATTTATGGAAAAATCCCCATGTAATTCCTGGTTTTAAAAATGGAAATCCTGACGACGTCTCTAACTATAGACCAATTTCTTTACTACCAATTTTATCAAAGATACTTGAAAAGATTGTTGCAAATCAGTTAAGTGAGTTTCTTGAAAAAAATAAACTTATTGCAAAAAGTCAACACGGTTTCAGGCCAAAATTATCAACTGAAACTGCCTTATTGAAAATATCAGATGAAATATACAAAAATATAGATAATAAGAAAATATCATTGCTACTACTACTCGATCTTTCTAAAGCTTTTGATAGTGTACACCATACCATCTTATTAGAAAAATGCAAAAAAAATGAACATTGACCCAAGCTGGTTCGAGAACTATTTAAAAAACCGCTACCAGTCAGTCAGAATAAAAAGATGTAGTTTCAAGTCGCAAGAAGGTATTGTTTGGGGTCCCTCAGGGATCGATCCTAGGACCTATACTTTTTCTAATATATGTAAACGATCTAGTAAAATATTTACCTAACTGTTATGTCATTCAATATGCTGACGATACTCAAATCTTAATTGAAGGAGAAATTAATGATTTAGAAAATTTTATTCGTAGAGCAGAAGAAATTTTGTATATGGCTAAACATTACTTTCTAAAAAATGGTCTGTTACTTAATGAAACTAAAACCCAATCTATTCTTATCGGATCCAGACAATTATTATCAGAAGTTGATGACAATCTTCATATAAATTTTAACGGTAATATCATTAAGCCAATGAACTCGGTAAAGAACCTAGGTGTCTATTTTGACCGTTACATGAATTTTGAAATGCATATAGATGAAATTTATAAAAAAGTAATGGGTACTCTAATATATCTAAATAGGGTAAAAGACTCATTTGAAACATCAACTCGTATAATAATTGTCCAGTCCTTAGCTATAAGTTTAATTAATTACTGTCTCAAAGTTTGGGGATGTACAAATAAGACTCAATTACAAAGAATACAAAAGTTACAAAACTTTGCAGCACGAGTGGCTGTTGGCAATGTAAGAAAATACGAGCACATCTCTCCTGTTTTAAAAGATCTAGAATGGATAAAGATTAGAGATAAATATGTTTTTGATATATGTACCTTTGTTTTTAATATACTAAGAAACAATCTTCCTGATTGCTTGTATAATTTTTCTACAGTAAGCTCAGTTACCGGGTTAACTACCCGTCAAGGGGAAGATTTACTAGTACGAAGGTCTAAAACTGATATTGGCTCAAGAGATATAAACATTCGTGGACCTCATTTATATAATCAGCTTCCCAGAGAACTAAAATATGCTGGTTCAGTGTATACTTTTAAATATAATCTTAAGAAGTTACTCTTAAAGGAAGATTTTACTTGTAAATTTTAATAGTACACTCATCTTTATGATTTGTTTGTTTTAGTATGTCTATATCGTACACCACAGATGTCTATCTGGAATATATATGCATCTTATTTGAATACCCAATGTACTTTGGAAATAAAGATTTATTATTATTATTATTATTATTTTACCTCAATAGTGGCTTTAGTACTCCCCAAATCAAAAGCCATCAAGGATACTTAAAATATAAGTTGGGGAGAGAGAGAGAGAGAGAGAGAGAGAGAGAGAGAGAGAGAGAGAGAGAGAGAGAGAGAGAGAGAGGTGCCTTGGGGGCGATATATAACGATGGTGTTAGACCCAGGCAAAGTATACGGTTACATAAATCTCTCTTAGTCTACAGAGTTTTGATTTTTACATAATTTATTCTTTTATATTTTTGCATAGCAGGAAAGTCTCTCTCTCTCTCTCTCTCTCTCTCTCTCTCTCTCTCTCTCTCCTCTCTCTCTCTCTCTCTCTCTCTCTCTCTCTTCTTCTTCTTCTTCTTCTTCTTCATCTTCTTCTTTCTTCTTCTTCTTCATCTATTTATCTATCTATATATGTGGGGGAGGACGTGTACGCATTGAGCTCCCGATAATATTGCGTTTATCAAGTGACAGAGTTTAAATTCACAGCTATAAAATTAACGAAAGCATACTGAAATATAAATCTTCAAATTTAAGTCAGAGTGATTATTACAACTTTAGCGTTTAAAAAGATACCAAGAAAATTCATTATAATCTTATAAAATATCAGAAACCATTGAGAGTGTCTCCCAGTGTTACCGATTTCAACCACAACCTCTTGTGACCGACCTAAAAAGGACCTTTCTTAGGTGAACCTGCAGTTCCCCTCATACCCCAGTTCCCCTCCCATTCACATCAGAATGTCCTCATCAGAAAAAGTTGACCTTTATGAGCTCCCGTGTGTAAATACTGATAATTTTCCCAAAGTGTTTATATCATCTCTGGACAGAATATTCCTATATTCACTTGAGGACATCAGAAGGGAATTGGAAAAAATAAAAAAAGTCACTCTGTACAAAACAAGTCAACTATTGCTTTCAAAGGTAGTGGAACTCTTTCCCCAACACAGTGGTAAACACATCATAAAAAAGCGAGTAAAAAAATATATAATTACAAATATAATCACTTTTAGCGCAAGTATCCTGAATATCTCAATGAATGGTGAACTTGACAAACTCTTTCAATCTCAAACTTCGGTTGTAAAATCCATAGAGTCTGAAAAAACACACGACCTAGGAGACCTACATCGAATGATAGAAAGTCTTGCAGATAAGGTGAGAATTTTGGAAGCAGATGTTGAAAAGGTGAAAGCCTTACAACACAAGGTGGGTTTGCTAGAATCTGACATTGTCCTACTTAAAAGAGATAATTCTAGGTTGAAACTGCTATTAGAAACATCACCACCTCTCAATTCAGTGCTGTCACCTAACAACGATGATGTCCCTTCTATCAACAACCCTCAGGTTTTGCAAACTAGGTTTTCTGTCTCTACTCACAATTCCTTCAGTGCATTGAAAGACGAATGTGACAGTGGTACTGAAGAATAGGTAGATCCAGATAAAAGTGATAGTCAACAAGACAACCTGAATACACCATCTAGCATAAATAATCAAATCAGTAACAGGTTACAAAATAGTGATGAAACAACAGCATCCTTCCCCACTACTCCTAACTACACAACAACAGGCACTAACCAGAACAAGATTCTTCCCAGCACAAATAACCAACCTGGTAAAGAGTTGCAATACAGCGAAGAAGATATAGAGCCCATCTCCACTACTCCTAACAACACAGCAACTATCACTACCCAGGACAACCAAATTACACCTTTCAGCACAAATAACCAACCCAGCAATAGGCTGCAAAACAATGAAGAAAACAGAAAAGACAAAATAGCAGCAGTTTCTATTCTAAACATTCCATCGAAGTCCTCTCCCCCACAGCCACAGTTGCCCAATAATGCAAGTGCAAGGGTTACAGCTCAAATATATATTCGCATTCCTGGCAACCCCTTTGAGAGAGAGATAGGTAATATATTGACAAATCAAGGCATTCCTTCTGAAAAAGTCTTGATTAAGGCGCTTGCTCGCAAACCAAATTGTGTTTCCTTCGCAATAACGATATCGAAAGGATTTGAATATGTGCCTTACAAACTGAATCAATAGCCTACAGGCACAATTGTCCAGCCACTTTGCGGGGGAAAACAATGGACACAATCTGGGTATTCTACAAAATATCTCAAACTACAGTCATACCAATATAAACAGCAAAGAGCTAATGAAACAATCTCCTATACGCGAGACTACAGAAAGAGACATGATACAAACCTCTCTTATCGCCGTCCACGCACAAGAGACTTCTCCTGGAGTGATGGTTCTTACAACCCTAGACACTCACCTAGGCATACAAACTTTGGGAAGGCCCGATCATACCATGGCACATACTCAAACCAGCGTTACCCATCCAACGGCAGGGACAGACACCAGGATCCATGGGCTAACCCCAGAACACACTACAATGATGAATTCCCAGCAGAATCACACAGTCGAAACAAGTCATGGACAAACCCAAGAACAAACTACAACTATGACTATGGATACCACCCTAATGAAACATGGTAAGAATGTAACATTAGTACATGTCAACGCTCAGTCCCTGCTCGCTCATTTTGAGGAAATAATAATGCTAACAAAAGACTGCAACATAGACATCCTCTGTGGAAGTGAAACTTGGCTTCCTCCTACAACTGAAAATAAATATGTGAATATCCTAGAGTTTAAAATATTTCGCAATGACCATGGCCGAGGGGGTTGGGTTTGTATTTATGTTAGAAATTATCTTAGTGCATCAGAAATAACCTCAGGTTTAGAAAAAACTGAGGAGCTCGAAGATTTATGGATCACTGTGCAGTATCAGAAACTTCCATCTTTCATTGTAGGGTGTGTTTACCATCACCCTAAAGCACCTACCAGTTCATTCAGTCATCTGCTAGAAACATTCAGAAATATCTGTGTTTGCCATAAACCCATATACATACTTGGTGATTTTAATGATGACTTGCTCTCAGCAGATAACAAAATGAAAAGGGTGATCAACACTGTGAAGTTAACACAAATAGTGACAAAACCGACCCGCATAACCCCTAATTCTAGGACTCAAATAGATCTGATAATAACAAATAATTTGGAAAGTATGCCCTATTGGGACGTAGTTCCCTGCCCAATTGCAGACCACGAGATGAACATTGCTATGCTAAACATAAACAAGCCCAAAAGGAAGCCTCTCTTCAAGACATTCCGGTGTCTAAAAAATTACTCCCATGATATCTTTTGTGAAACATTAATCAACAATACAAATGTACTTAACAGAATTAAAAACACAAATAACGTCGATTTGCAGGTTGAGATTCTAACAAAAGTCTTCCTTGAATGCTTAGATAGTTGTGCACCCATTGTAACAAGAAATATAACCTGCCCCTCAGCCCCCTGGCTAACTAATGACATCAAAGAGGCAATGTAAATCAGAAATCAAATACAAAAAGAGCTAAAAATGAATATATATGATATGACTCTCCGGGAACGTTATAAAACAGAAAAGAAACGTGTCAGATCTCTCATCAATGTAAGTAAAAAAGACTTTTACAAAAAACAATTTAATGACTCTAGACATGATACAGCAGCAACATGGAAAGTGATAAGAAGCATGATACCAAATGAAAAGAGTACCTCAGAAAGTTATGAAAATATTACGGAGTTGAAAGACAAAGCGGAAAACTTTAATAACTATTTTGCTAACGTTGGCAAAAAACATATGAAAAAACTCAAGAAAACATCAACTCAGTGATTATGAGTAATTGCTTAAATGACAATTCTCCCAATGTAAACACAAGACAGTACTTCAAGATAAATCCTATCAATTGTGCTACCCTAATTCTTACCATAAAGAGCCTAAGAAACTCTGGCTCTTATGGTTCAGATGGTATACCATTTCAGTTCATCAAAGATTTTCTACCCATGATTGCATCCTATATTCTACCTATTATGAACACTTCCATTGTTACTAAAAAGTTTCCTGACTCTTGGAAAATATCACATGTAATACCTCTGCATAAAAAGGGGGACAGAGAAGATGTGATAAACTGTCGTCCCATTTCCCTGCTACCCATTTTCTCTAAACTATTAGGAAAAATTGTTGCATGCCAACTTATGTCATATTTAGAGTCAAATAGACTATAATCTATTAACCAACATGGTTTCAGACCGAAACTCTCGACGGAAACTGCATTGCTCAAAGTTACGAACAGTATCTATAATAATATAGATATGAAAAAAATATCTCTGCTTGTATTATTGGACTTATCAAAACCTTTGACAGTGTAAACCATGAACTTCTTTTAAGTAAATGTACTAACTTAAGTATTGATCCAAGCTGGTTTAGCGAGTATCTATCTAATCGCAAACAGTCTATACGTCTTAACAACATTATCTCTGTGCCAAAAAATTTATCATTTGGTGTTCCATAGAGATCATTACTTGGTCCTATCCTCTTCTCCATTTACGTAAAAGATCTATCTTCTTTCATTTCTGACTGTCTAGTCATACAATATGCAGATGACACTCAACTACTCCTTAGTGGTTATATTAATAATCTCCCAGAGCTAACTTTAAGAGCAGAAAACACTCTGTCAAAAATTAGAACCTATTATCAAGAAATTGGGCTGTTAATCAATGAAAGTAAAACACAATGCATGTTTACTGGTTCAAGGTTCCACATAGCACAAATTCCAGAAAACACAACAATTAATTTTTGCGACAATATTATCACACCTAGCAAAACAGTCAAAACCCTAGGAATTCACTTTGATTACCACATGTTGTTTGATTCCCACATAGATAAAATATTCAAAAAGGTTACAGGAACATTAATGTACTTATCACGTATAAAAGACAATTTTGAGACTACCACTCGAATAACTGTTGTTGAATCTCTAGCCCTAAGTCACATTAATTACTGCACAACTGTTTGGGGAGCTACCACTAAGACTCAGATAAACAGAATACAGAAGCTTATTAATTTTGCAGCTCGAGTTGCCCTGGGAGGAATAAGAAAATATGACCACATCACACCAGCTCTCAATAAACTTGGTTGGCTGCGGGCAGAAAACAAGGTCGCTTATGCTATTTATGTTTTTGCATTCAAAATTTTGGACCATCATTATCCTAGCTGGTTATTTGATTTAAAAAACAGTCAGGGATATAAGGGGAACCAACACAAGACAGAGCAGTGAGCTCTTTATTCACAGAACAAACACAGAAGCAGGTTCAAAGATGATCACTATCAAAGGGCCAACACTCTGGAATAATATTCCAGAGCATCTTAAAAATGCATCCTCCTTCACAGCTTTCAAAGGCAAAATATATTGTTTTCTTTTGGACAAATAGTTGATGCTCATTAAGAACTAATTATTCTCATTGTATGGAAAACAAATATGGAAATGCTGCAAATAATAACGATCCTGTATCTAGTGTCATACTTACTACTTTATTATTAACATTATTGTTAACATTTTTATTACAGCATTATTATTTTCTATGAAAGTTACATTTAATTTAACTATATGTCTAACCCTCTTATTTATTAGTTTAATTACATGTCTACTTATGAGTTACTATTAATGTTGAATAACCATTGTACAAAATGGAAATAAATGTTTGTTTGTTTGTTTGTTTGTTTGTTAGTCTTCTTCTTCTTCTTTTCCTGTTTTGTATATGTATGTATGTATGGATGGATGTACTCTGGTTATGTGCTTAGCATGAAGAATCATCATAGTTCACCGTCTCCTAGCCGCACAGCCCAATTCTATACTTATAAAAGATGTATTTATGTATTTAAGTATGTATGTATGTATTGTATTTATGTATTTAATATGCTTATGTGCTTGACTCGATGAAGCATTCATCGTAGTTCCCAGTCTCCTAATCGCACCATCCATTCTAAACTTAAAAAAATGTATGTATGTGCAGTATGTATGTATGTATGTACTCTAATTATATGCTTAGCCTGAAGAATCATCGTAGTTTCCCGTCTCCTAGCCGCACAGCCCAATTCTATACTGATTAAAGTTGTATGTATGTATATATTTATGTTTGTATGTATTTATATATGTATGTATTTTGCTTATGTGCTTGACGCAATGAAGCATGCATCGTAGTTCCCCATCTCCTAGCCGCACAATCCAATTCTAAACTTAAAAGAAATGTATGTATGTATGTAATTATGTATACAGTTTCGCAGGGAGGACGAGCTTTGCTCATAGTTGCCCGCGTCCTCGCTTCTACCATTTTGCCTGTCAACAGATTTTGATTTTTATATTCTCAGTGGAGGCTTCTGTAACTCTTAAAGTGCATCATGGCCTTTCTGAATCAAAATTGTAGTAATTCATATAGTGTAAAAATAACGTTTTATTATTATTATTATTATTATTATTATTATTATCATGGTCGTTTTGTCTTTTCCGTGATTTTTTCTCAGATATTCTTATACTATGCATTTTTTTCCCCGTATAAATAATACTTGCACAATGTTTATTTCGTTTTGTTTTATTTGCTCTCTCAGGGGCTATAGTTAAAATTCAATGCTTTAGGCCATTTATGTATGGTTAGACACAATCAAGGGAACCGACATTAACATGTCAAATATACACTAATATATGAATATATGTTCGCAGTATGTGTCTGCTTTCCCATATTACATCAGAGAGAGATGTGAGTATACTTGGCTGTAGCCGGGTATTTTAGTGTGAATGTGTCTGTATTTGTAATGATTTGTATGTTACTTTAGTCTTAGAGCAATCTCTCCTCTATGCTTTGGTGTAAAGTACGATTAACTTCGTCGACCAGTCTTGAACAAAAAGAAAAAAAAAATTAGTCAACGCACATTAGCTCTGGAGTTATATTGAATATCATCTGCCATCAGCATAGGTACGAAAATAGGCAAAACTACCTCTTAGAGGTAGATTCAGGTTCTGC
>JAXCGZ010005674.1:107500-117500 GCA_037179515.1 Halocaridina rubra
AACTTTCTATCCCCCTAAGCCTTGGTTTGACCGTGCCTGCTCCATCGCTATCCAGACTAGGAATCAGGCTCACCGATCTTACCTAGCCTCTCCTTCCGATTTAACTCGCTTTGCTTTTATTATAGCTAGGAATCGCTGTACTGCTCAGATTCAAAGGTCTAAGGCCTCCCTTATAAGAAGGAAAGTTGATGACCTTAATTCCCTCCCACTGACAAATGCTTCTGGTCCTTAGCCAAAAACCTCTCCGAAAACTTCTGTAACTAAAGTTTTCCCCCTCTCATTCGTTCTGATGGTTCTGTAGCTTGCTCTCCCACTGACAAAACCACTCTCTTTGGCTCTCATTTTTCTGCCAACTCTTCTATAAACGATTCCAACGCACCTGTTCCTCAGTCTTTTCCCCTCTCTAACCCTATGCCCTCCCTTATCCATTCTTCACGCAAAGTTCATAAGATTTTCGCTTGCTAAAGACGAGCAAAGCATCTGGTCCTGATGGTATCCCTGCAAGGTTCCTTAAGGAGTTTGCAGATGAACTGGCTCCCGTGCTTTGCCGTCTTTTTCACCTCATTCTGTCAACCATTATCTATCCTTCATCTTGGAAGCATGCTCTATTTCAACCTGTTCCTAAGAAGGGTGACCGCTCTATTTCTTCTAACTACCGACCTATTGCTCTAACCTCCTCTATTGCTAAAGTTTTCAAAACTTTGCTCAATGCTCACTTCTTGAAACACCTTGCTTCTAACTCACTTATCTCCGATCACCAGTACAGCTTCCGCAAGGCAAGATCCACTAGTGATCTCCTGTCCTATCATACTCATGTATGGTCATCTTCTCTGAGGAACTATGGGGCATCCTTTGTCTTCACCCTTGATATCTCTAAGACTTTTGACAGAGTCTGGCACAAGGCTCTGCTTGCCAAACTCCCTGCCTATGGCTTTACCCCTTCTTTCTGTTCTCTGATTTCCAGTTTTCTTACTGACCATTTTATATATGTAGTTGTTGATGGCACGACATCTAGCCTTTTCTCTGTTACCAGTGGTGTTCCACAGGGCTCTGTTCTTTCACCTACTCTCTTCCTTCTCTTCATTAATGATCTTCTACAATCCCCATCTTCCTCTCTTCTTCATGCCTTTGCTGATGATTCTAACCTTCACTTTTCCTCTCCCTTTTCTTCACAACCTTCATCTGTTACTCGTAATCAATCTCGTATCACTCTTTCTTCTACCCTTAACTCCGATTTGCAAAGAGTATCTCATGGGGCACTCAAAATTTAGTTAAATTCAATGCCTCCAAGACACAGTTTCTGGCTATCTCTCTATCTTCTTCTCCTCCTGATAAGCCTATTGTCTTTGAAACTAATGAAATTTACCCTCTTAACTCTATCAACATGTTAGGAATCCATATAGCCTCCAACTTGTCTTGGAGGAATCACATAATCCAAATATCTAAATCTTCATCCAAAAAATGGAGGCTTTGTTTCGTTTTCGTCATTACTTTTCCTCATTGCAGTTGCTTAAAATTTACAAAGGTCTTATCCACTCCTGCTTAGAATACTGCTCACACATCTGGGGTGCTTCTTACTTTACTTATGTTTTTGATAGGGTTGAATCTAAGGCAGTCAGACTCATAAATAATCCATCTCTTACTTCTAACCTGGATTCTCTCTCTCTTCACCGTTAGGTATCTTCCCTTTCGCTTTTCTATCGCTACTACTTCCATCGCTACTCTGATGAGTTGGCGAGTTGCATCCCTCCTCCACTGCCGAGGCCGCGTAACACTCGCCAAGCTGCCTCATCTCACAGGTACTGTGTGGAGATTTTTTGCTCGAGGATTGGTCGGTGCAGCGACTGCTTCTTCCCATTTACTTCCAGACTCTGGAACTCTCTTCCTCCTTCTGTCTTTCCTAATTCTCATGACCTTTCATCCTTCAAAAACTTCTATCGTCATCTCAGAGCCTAGTACTCCATATCTCTGGGTCGTCTGTACTTTGACTGTTTTTGTGTCTGTCGTTTTCCTTTGTGTAACATTACCTCATCTCTTCCTTGACCTTAACCTTTTTCTTTTCCTTCGTCTTGGTATTTTCTCGTACCCCGGGCCTTTATTGATGAGGGCAGTTTCTGCCTGTTCCGGTGTCACACTAAAAAAAAAAAAAAAAAAAAAAAAAAAAAAAAAAATATATATATATATATATATATATATATATATATATATATATATATATATATATATATATATATATATATATATATATATATATATATATATATATATATATATATATATATATATATATATATATATCTATATCTATATATATATATATATATATATATATATATATATATATATATATATATATATATATATATATATATATATATATATATATATATATATATATATATATATATATATATATATATATATATATATATATCAAAGAAGAGGGAGAGTAGAGGGGAGTATAACTGCTTCCCAAACTGTTTCTTTTTTGATGTCGGCTACCCCCACTTTTAAAGGGGAAACAGCCACGGTATATGTATCTATATATATATATATATATATATATATATATATATATATATATATATATATATATATATATATATATATATCTATATCTATATCTATATCTATATATATATATATATATATATATATATATATATATATATATATATATATATATATATATATATATATATATATATATATATATATATATATATATATATATATATTATATATATATATATATATATATATATATATATATATATATATATATATATATATATATATATATATATATATATATATATATATATATATATATATATATATATATATATATATATATATATATATATATATATATATATATATATATATATATATATATATATATATATATATATATATATATATATATATATATATATATATATATATATATATATATATATATATATATATATATATATATATATATATTAATAATACTAAACTGTTAAAATACAGTCTAAAATGGTAGGAAAAGCCCATTAAATAAAACATCGAAAATATATATATAAAAAGTACTTATTAATTTCGTGACCTCAACTGGTCACCTTCTTAAAGTACAATGGCTCTCCTTACTCCATCCATCCATCCAAACCTAGGCCTCCCTCTAGCATTTCTCCCATCAACTCTCGCACACATCACCTTTTTCAGCATCCTTTCATCATCCATCCTTACCACATGGCCGGACCATCTTAGAACATTCATATCTCACACCCGTTCTTGCTCTCACCACTTCATTCCTAACCCTATCCAATCGAGATACACCAATCATACTCCTCAGGCACTTCATCTTAAACACATTTAGTTTCCGTCTCTCACTTACTTTCATACCCCATAACTTTGATCCATACATCACAGTTGGCACAACCACTTTTTCATACATAACTTCCTTAACATTCATTTCCAACCCTCTATTCTTCATCACTCCTTTCAATGCACCCAACACATTACATCCTTCATTCACACTGTGACACACATCTGCTTCCACTCCACCATTTGCAGCTATAACCGAGCCTAAATACTTAAACTGATTAACTTCCTCAAGTGTCTCTCCATTCAACATAACATTCAATCCAGCACCATCCTCATTTCTTGTACACCTCATAACCTTACTCTTTCCCACATTCACTCGCAACTTCCTTCTCTCACACACCATTCCAAATTCTGACACTAACTGACACAGCTTTTCCTCTGAATCTGCCACCACCACAGTATCATCTGCAAACAGCAACTGATTTAGCTCCCACTCGTTATCATCCCCATCTACCAATCTCAAATCTCGACCACGCACTCGTTCATTCACCTCTCTTACAACTCCAACAATATACAAATTAAACAGCCATGGTGACTTCACACATCCCTGTCTAAGTCCCACACTCACTGGAAACCACTAACTCACTTCATTCCCTACCCTAACACAAGCTCTACTGCCCTCATACAAACTCTTCACTTCATGCAACAATTTTCCATTAATTCCATATAATCTCAAAACATTCCACATAGCCTCTGTATCAACTCTATTATATGCTTTCTCCAGATCCAAAAATGCAAAGTACACATCCTTACCCTTTGCTACATTTTTCTCACATAACTGCCTAACTATAAAAATCTGATCTATACAACCTCTACCTCTCCTAAAACCACTCTGCACTTCTGGGATCACATATTCTCTCTTATCCCTAATCCTATTAACCAGTATCCTACCATGCACTTTTCTTACCACACTCAACACACTTATACCCCTAAAATTACTGCATTCATATACATCTCCCTTACCTTTGTATAGGGGCACTATACAGGCAATCACCCATTCCACTGGCAACAATGACAAGATAAAGCATATATTAAACACTCTTACTAACCATTCCAATGCAGTCACACCCCCTTCTTTCAACATCTCCGCTCTCACACCATCCATTCCAGGTGCTTTACCTGCTTTCGCTTCTTACAATGCCCTTTTCACCTCCTCTCTTGTAATCTCTCTCTCATTTTCATCTCCCATTACTGGCCCTTGAACCCCCCCCCCACTGCCACTATAGCTGCCTCTCTATCTTCATCAACATTCAGCAAGCACTCAGAATATTCTGCCCATCTTTTCCTTGCATCATTCCCTCTTAACATCTGTCCATTCACATCTTTCACTGTCTCTTCCATCCTCGATCCACCCTTCCTTACTCTCTTTACTTCTTTCCAAAACTTATTTTTATTCTCCTCATATGACCTACTAAAATCCTGTCCCCACCTAACATTTGCCAACCTCTTCTCTTCCTCTACCTTCCGCTTGGTTTCCACATTTTTCTCCCTATATCTTTCATACTTCTCCCTACTTTTACACTGCAGCCATTCCTCAAAAGCCCTCTTTTTCTCTTCCACCTTCATTTTCACCCCTTCATTCCACCACTCGCTGCCCCTCCTCATGCCACCTCCAACAAACCTCTTTCCACACACATCACTTGCATGTCCCACAAAACATTCTTTCATCAACCCCCATTCCTCCCCTAACTCCCCAACTTCTCTTCCTTTCACCCTGTCATATGCCACTCTCAATCTGTCCTGATATTCCTGTCTCTTCTCTGGCTTTTTCAACTCTTCCACCTTCACAATTTCCCTTCTACATCCCCCCACACTATTTCCCCACTCTTTTGCTACTACCACTTTTGCTTCAACCAAAAACTGATCAGACATCCCAGTAGCCACACCCCTGAATGCATGCACATCTTTCACTCTACCAACCATGCTCTTTGCTACCAACACATAATCCATCAATGCTCTTTCTTTCACTCTTCCATTTGTCACTCTCATCCATGTATACTTATTTATTAACTTCTTCTCAAGTAAACTATTACCTATCACCAACTCTTGCTCCACACACATATCTAACAGTGTCTCGCCACTCTCATTCCCACCTGGTACCCCATACTTTCCTACAACACCTTCTATCTCTCCATCACCAACTCTGGCATTCAAGTCACCAAACACAACTACATAGTTCCTTCTACTCAGACCATCCACACATCTAGTTAACTCATTCCAGAATTCATTCAGCTCTTCCTCACTTCTCTCACATCCTGGCCCATATGCACTAACAAATGCCCAACATTTCCTTCCTATCCTAACCCTCACCCACATCAGCCTAGATGACACTTCTTTCCATTCCACTACCTTATTTACCATCCATTCACTCAGCAATAATGCCACACCTTCTCTCGCTCTCCCCCTTTCAACCCCAGACACCCCACCCATCACATCACCAAATGCCACTTCTCCTTTTCCTTTCATCTTCGTCTCACACATTGCTAATACATCCATCCTCCTCCTACCATACATATATCGAATCTCACATCTTTTGCTCTCTATCGTACTACAGCCACACACATTAGACACCCCAAAACTAGAGTTTGGGGAGAAGTTATTCTCCCCTCTACTCCCCTTCTTCTTTGACGTCTCACAGGATGTTGATACAAGGGGGGATTCCTAGTCCACCCGCCCCGTCCACTTTTAGTCGCCTTTTACGACACGCAGGGAATACATTGAGGCTATTCTTTGATGCTGTGCCTGCCACCGAGAGCCGTGATATGTGCCTGCCTTATGAGTTGTTCAGAAATAAGACACAAATAATTTTCATGTTTATTTCGTGATTCAGCCTCAAAACACTTGCTTATCATTTCGACTCTAACTACTGTTTTCTCAATGTGGCATATCTTCCCACGGGTGATATATGCACACACCCAAGCATCTCTTGTCTCATGTCTTTTGGAATGATTAACTGTTAACCTTTAAACACTAGGTCTTCTTGTACGGTGATCTTTGCTCTGAAGTTGTAGAATTGTATTAGCCTCTCGTCTACAAGAGATTTATCCTTTGGCCATCCATCAAAGACTTGATTCTTCAACAACTGCAGTATGCTGACTTGAACCGTACTAGCTTGTATTCTCTTCAATCTCTCTGGACTCACTGCTAGAGTCTTTGTAGGTGTCATGACTTCCAGTTTCATCACTGACTTCTGACATTAATGGCTTAGATATGCTTGTGATAATGTGTCAGCTAGGTACATTTCCTTGCCCCTCTTGTACTCAACTTTGGATGAATAATTTTGCTTCTGCAACATCTTATGCTGTAGCCTCATTGGCGCTTCACTCTGATCCTTTTTGAATATTGTTTCAAGTGGCTTGTGGTTCGTCTTTACTGTGACCATCTCCCTGCCATACACATAACTGTGGAACTTTTCCCACGCAAACACCATAGCCAGCATCTCCTTCTCAATCTGAGAATATTTCGTCTCTGCGGACATCATGGTTCTTGAAGAATGCGCTACTGGCTGGCCTTTTTGGAGTAAAACTGCTCTGAGCCCATCTTTGGACGCATTGACTTTGATTGTTACTTCTTCCTTTGGCTCGTAGTATTGCAAAACTGGAGCTTCCGATACCAGTTTCTTGATCTTTCTCACATGGCTTTCTCATGGCATTCCATCCAGTAGAACTGCGTGCCCTTCTTCACTAAATTTCTTAATAGCTTCGCCACTTCCGACAACTTGGGAAAAGAATCTCTCCAAGTAGCCGGTCTTTCTTACAAACTTCCTCACAGCTTCTGCATCTCTTGGTGTTGGAATTTCTCTTATCACCTTCACCTTCTCTGGATCTGTCTTAACACCGTCAACGGTGAATCTGTGACCCATATATTGCACTTCTTTTGTTCTGCATGTGCTTTTGGCTTTACCAAGGGTCACATTCTTCTCTTTGCATCGTTCCATCAGAGCTGTTAAATTAGCATTGTGATCAGCTATCGGAGGCGTGGGTTCGCATCCAACCACTGCCACCACGTAACGAGAGCCGTGATATGTGTCTGCCTTATGAATTGTTAAGAAATAAGACACAGATAAGTTTTATGTCATGTTTATTCCGTGATTCGAACTCAAAACACTTGCTTATCAATTCGACGCTTTAACTACTGTCTTCTCAATGTGGCATCTTTTCCCACGTGTGATCTATGCGCACACTCAAGCATCTCTTGTCTCAATATATATAAATGCTATTATCCCTAAAAACTTTCCGTGAACATCAAGGGACTCGAACTCAGGTCGCAAGTTACAAAATCATGCCATATACCGACTAGGCCTCTACAACCATCAAAGTTGAAATATCATGACCCAACCAGATTAGACAAGCACATTTCCTGTCGGTCATTTATATCAACTTATTACCTTTGACATATGAAATTTACGTATATATATTCACCATGTAACCGTGATATTAACAATATTATTATCTGATATGCCAACTTTGTTGGCAGTACTGGCCTATTCGCTATGGTGGCATGATTCTTTAACTTGTGACGCGAGTTCGAGTTCCCTGAAGGTCATAAAAGTTTTACGAGCATAATAATATTATTGATATCACGGTTTCATAGTGTGTGTGTGTGCGTCTATATATATATATATATATATATATATATATATATATATATATATATATATATATATATATATATATATATAGATAGATAGATAGATAACCAAATAAGCACATTACATATGTGAAAACATGCATCATATTTTACCCCGACCAGGACTCGAACCTAGGACTTATAATTACTAAGTCAAGGCGCTACCAACTACACACCACAGAAGGTTAAAAGACATCCAACCTTATAGCTTATATCTGCTATACTTAGGAATGAACGCATTCTATTTGAATGCCACTATGTTCATATTAGAGATTCCCCAACCTCACTCGTGGCTTCAGTTTCGCATTTAATTCAATTCCCAATCTCATTCGGGCCATACAATAACCAAATAAGCACATTACATATGTGAAAACATGAATAGTTTTTTACCCCGACCGGGACTCGAACCTAGGACTTATAATTACCAAGTTAAGGCGCTACCAACTACACACCACAGAAGGTTAAAAGGAATCCAGCCTTATAGCTTATATCTGCTATACTTAGGAATGAACTCATTCTATCTGAATGCCACTATGATCATATTACAGATTCCCCAACCTCACTCGTGGCTTCATTTTCGCATTTAATTCAATTCCCAATCTCATTCGGGCCATTTGGGGGAATATTACGAAATTTACAGTAATATTTGGATTTTTTTTATTTTTTTTTTATAAAAACCTGACCAAAATACTGAAAAAGAGTGGGATTGCAGAGACAAGTTGGTCTAATAGCTGTAAAATCCAAATTCAATGCTAAAAAGGAATTTTGACGTAATATATAAAAAAAAAAATGCTCATGGGGGGACCATTACGAAATTTACGATATTTTTTGGAAAATACTTAAAAAGAGTGGGATTTACATAGACAAGTTGGTCTCATAACTGTAAAACCTAAATGCAATGCTTAAAATGAATTTTGACAAAATAAAAAAAAAAAAAACTCCAAAAAAATGTCAATGGGGGACCATTATGAATTTTACTATAATTTTTGAAGAAAAAAAAATATATATAAAAACCTGGCCAATATACTTCAAAATATTGGGATTAACATAGACAAGTTGGTCTAATAAATGTAAAACTCATATGCAGTGCTAAAATGGAATTTTGAAAAAAAAAGCCAATGGGGGGGGACAATTACGAAATTAATCATAGTTTTCCGAAAAAAATTATATATTAAAACCTGATCAAAGTACTTCATAAGGGTGACATGTGCATAGAGAAGTTGGTCTAATAACTGTAAAACCCAAATGCAACGCTAAAAAGGAATTTTGATGAAATATAGAAAAATCCAAAAAATCCCAATGATGGACCTTTACGAAATATACGATGATTTATTTTTGGAAAAAATGTATATATGAAAACCTGACCAGAATTCTTCAAAAGAGTGGGATTTGCACAGACTAGGCGGTCTAATAGCTGTAAAACCCAAATGCAGTGTTAATAAGGAATTTTCACAAAATATAAAAAAAAAAAAATCCAAAAATGCTAATGGTAGAGCATTACGAAACTTCCAATAATTTTCGAAATAAAATTATATATTAAAACCTGATCAAAATACTTCAAAAGAGTGGGGTTTGCATAGACAAGCTGGTCAAATAACTGTAAAACCCAAATAAAACTCTAAAATGGAGTCTTGACAATATAAAAAAAAATCCAAAAAATCCCAATGTGAGCCCATTACAAAATTTACGATAAAAAAAAAAAAAAAAAAAAAAAAAAAAAAAAAAAATATATATATATATATATATATATATATATATATATATATATATATATATATATATATATATATATATATATATATATATAAACCTGACCAAAATACTTAAAATGAATGGGAAATGCACAGACCAGGTGGTCTAATAACTTTAAAACCCAAATGCAATGCTTAACAATATATATATATATATATATATATATATATATATATATATATATATATATATATATATATATATATATATATATATATATATATATATATATATATATATATATATA
>JAXCGZ010005674.1:120000-122500 GCA_037179515.1 Halocaridina rubra
AAATCTACGATATATTTTTTTTTTGTATGTATTTATATCTATCTATCTTGTCTCTTTGTCTATCTTATGTTTTTCTGTTCTCTCCCTTTCAACCTATCATCTCGTTTTCTCCTTCGTCTCCTCCTCCTCCTCCTCCTCCTGCTCCAGAATTGGAGGAAGGTGGATATGATTAGCAACGAAAGTAGAAGAAGCCATATTGACTTCCTTTTGGAGGTTGTATTAATATAAATAACGGTTAACATGAAGTTAGCAAAGACATTTAGTAACCTCCACCCAGAGATAGATAGAGAGAGAGAGGAGAGAGAGAGAGGAGAGAGAGAGAGAGAGAGAGAGAGAGAGAGAGAGAGAGAGAGAGAAAGAAATTATAACCCCAATTCTTTAACTCACTGAATATGTCACCTGACTCCCGTCAAGGAGGTTCCACATTCAACTCCTTAAGGTGGTCCGAAGAGATTTTATTTGCCAGAGCCACTTGATGATGAAAAGGAGAGAGTAGCGGTGTTCCCTCCAGTGTTAGTATTAGAACCCTATAGAGAACGTCAACAGATGTGTAGATTCGATGGTAAAAAGAGTATTGAAGAGATAAAGTTTTATGAGAGGAGAATACCTTTTCTAAAGCTCTCTCTCACATAAAGAATATTTGATAAATAAACAAACGCACATAAATAAAGAAATATATAATTAAATAAATAAGTGAATAATTGAATAGATAATTAGAGATATAAAAAAGTACTTCTATGACTTGTTGAATCCTAATCTCTTTAGCTTGGATGCAGTATTATGATTTTTTTTTAATCCATTTGCATTTAAACGTATCTTTTGATGGAGTTTTTCGTTCTAATAACTTTTTCATTTCCTGTTTTGGGTCGTCACCTTCGTACTATATTCATTTCCTCTCCTATTAATCATTTTAAAATTAGCTTTTCTTTTTCACATACTAGTTCTGCTACTAGGAAAGCAAGTCCAAATAAGTGGAGAAGTTTGTGTTCGGAAGGGCATCCGATTCTAAAATTCTTGTGCCAAATACGGATGGCACTTGCTATGAATGTGAGAAACAGCAACGCCACAGATGGATAATGTTACAGAATAGATGGGATAAAAATGTACACCTAATAGTATTCTTTATTGTGGGTTCACATACGCATAACCACATACGCGCACATGCACATTAAAACTTACCATCACTCGAAGCTAGAAGAGTGAGGGGGGATATGGTGACAATCTTTAAATTCCTTCATGGTTATGATAGAGTGGATAGGGATGGATATTTTGATATGGCTGGCTCTAGAACTAGAGGTCATAGTTTGAAGCTTCGTAAGAAAACTTCTTTGCAGGATGTAAGGAAATACTTTTTCAGTGTAAGAGTAGTTGATAATTGGAATTGGCTAAGCGAGGAGGTAGTTAATGCTATCTCAATCCATAGTTTTAAGGACAGGTATGATAAGTATGACTAAGTATAAAATGGAACCGATGAGGAGACGGGAAGATACGAGCTTTGGGCTCTTTCCCGTAAACACAATTAGGTAATCACAATTAGGTAATCACACACACACACACACACACACACACACACACACACACACACACACACACACAAATGCACACAAACATACGAGAAGATAGGATCAATGGGAGAGAACAAAAAAAAAAGCATAACCATAGACAAACAGGTAGATAGATATATAAATACATACAAAAATAGGTAGATGGCTTTAAAGTTAAAGAGAGTGGATAAAAGCGTTGCTGAGACGGATGAAAAGATCAGCGAAGAACTGAATAAGGAGTTTCAGTCAGTATCTACTACAGAAAATACCCCACCCCCTCAGATTGCAGATATAGGAGTTCATGGGCAGGTATTAGAGAACATAATCTTTTCAGCCACAGAGGTATGCAAAGTGATGATGGAGTTAGATGCCTATAAAGCTACAGGTGCTGAGGATGTATCCCCTTACATACTTAAGAGAAGTGTTAAATCGATGTCGGTGGTGCTATGCATCATGTTTGAAAACTCGTTGGAATCTAGGGAAATTCCAAGATGCTGGAAAAAAGTGAACATGGTACCTATCTTCAAAAAGGGGGGAAGGGATACAGCTCTAAACAATAGGCCTGTTTCCTTGACCAGAATAGTTTGCAAAGTTATGGAGAAACTATAAGAAAGCACATCTCTCTTCATTTGGAATCCTTAGACATTTTTCAGTAAGATAGCATGGCTTCAGAGAAAGCAGATCAACATTAACAAACTTATTAGAATTTTATTATGAGGTGAGCTATATCTTACAAGAAAAAGAGGGTTGGGCAGATTGCATACTCTTAGATTTTCAGAAGGGATTTGATGCAGTCCAACATGGGACACCTATTAAAAAGCTGCCAGTAATGGCAAGAATAGGTGGAAATGTCTTGGAATTGATGAAACTTACTTAGAATGAAGGGAGCAGAGGGTTACAGTAAGAATATATTTGCAGATGATGCAAAGATTGTGGAGAAAAAAATTGACGAAAAG
>JAXCGZ010005674.1:130000-140000 GCA_037179515.1 Halocaridina rubra
TCTCTCTCTCTCTCTCTCTCTCTCTCTCTCTCTCTCTCTCTCTCTCTCTCTCTCTCTCTCTCTCTTATATTTCTTATTTTCTCAAAGTAAGCATATTTTTTGACATTATTCCGTCTCTTCTCAAACAGCAAATTTATTATTGATCAATGACTCACACCCATTTCCTTAGCTAACCCCAGATGGGCACGACCTTCGTTATGCCCTTTTGACCATTGCAATAAACTCTTAATTGATATCTTTATCCTTCTTCATGCCCCAGTCGTCATCTGGGCATCTTTTATGTTGAACTCTTGTATTGGCTGTTGATTAAGTTAATTTATTATAAGTGTTAAAACCTGGTTTATTCAGTTGATGCAAATAGTGAGTGCAAATATATAAGATGGCAATAGTTAGTACAGTATATGCACTGCAGTGATTTTGCTTTCGCACAGGATACCAGCTGAATTCCGTATTGGTACGCTTCAAGCGAATACAAACTCTTGCCTTTTAGAGGCTAGTCGGAAACATGAACTTGTTAAATACGTGAATTTGAATCGGAGTATACTTTTTTGGGCCGCCAATTAGTTTTTTGCACAGCAAGACAATTCATCTCGATGCCGGTCCCAAGTTCGAATATATGCAGTAGGTTGAAACCAGGTGAGGGCTTACGGTCATATAACTCTAAGCCAATACAATTTCGCCTTCCAGTGGTAAGCCGGAAAGTGCTATCCCAAATATCAATTGAAATATCTGAATTTGAACCGGATATGTTATTATTTCCTACATCCTAACTTTCGCACTGTGAGGTAATTCAACTCTATGCCGGTTCCAAGAATGGTAGATATAGAGGGTTGTTGTCATATAAGGACCTTCGGCCATAAAGCAGCCCAAATCAAGCTCTCTCTCTCTCTCTCTCTCTCTCTCTCTCTCTCTCTCTCTCTCTCTCTCTCTCTCTCTCTCTCTCCCTCTCTCTCTCTCTCTCTCTCTCTACTTTTACTGATGTTTTTACGAGATGTTTAAATGAATGTGCCCCTCTTACAACCAAAGTCATGACACGCCCTCTTGCCCCGTGGATTGACTCTCAGTTAAAAGAGCAAATGAAAAGGAGAGATGACCTCCTAAGGCAATTTAAATCTGATAGACAAAACTCCGAGATGGAAAGAGCCTATAGAAGAGAAAGAAACCTTACTAAAACAATGTTGTCCGAAAAGAAGAAAAATCATTTCAGGGAAGAATTTTCCAAGTATAGGGGAAATATCAAAGGAACTTGGAATGTTATAAAAAGAATAATTCCTGCAAATAAGGAAATCTTAGAAAATTCTGACCTTCTCAGTGATAATGTGGAAAAGCGAGTGAATGATTTTAATAAGTACTTTGCTAAAATAGGTAAGTCCACATATGAAAAGTCCCAAGATAATATTGACTTGATTATTAATCAACCACATAATTGCCAGCCTCCAGCTGAAAGAAATATTATCAATAATTTTAGACCGCACCCAATCGATTTAGTCACACTTATTCTTATCATAAAGAACCTCAAACCAACAAACTCTTGTGGTTCCGATGGGATACAACTTCGCTTCCTAATTGACTCATTGCCAGTTACAGTATTTTTCACTTTAGTCATTGTTAATACATCCATTGTTACAGGCATTTATCCTAACCTCTGGAAGTATCCCTATATCATCCCCGTTTTTAAGAGTGGAGATACTAATAATGTTGATAATTATAGGCCAATCTCTCTTCTCAGCATTCTGTCTAAAATACTTGAGAAGGTAGTTGCCACCCAGTTAATAAATTTCCTTGAATCAAATTGTCTATTATGTGAAGAACAACACGGTTTTCGGCCTAAACTTTCGACCGAGACGGCCCTACTTAAAATTACTGATAAAATTTATAGTAATATTGAAAATAAGAAAATATAACTTTTATTATTGTTAGATTTGTCTAAAGCATTTGACAGTGTACACCATCAAATTCTAATGAGAAAACTTTCCAAAGTTTATGTTGACTCATTTTGGTTCGAAAATTATCTGAAAGATCGAATTCAATCAGTTCGAATGGGTTCGACTCTCTCTTCTTCTTTAGATATCAGTTTTGGCGTTCCTCAGGGTTCAATTTTGGGTCCTCTGCTTTTCCTAATATATGTTAATGATTTACCTCAATTTATAAGAGATTGCCTACTTGTTATGTATGCTGATGACACCCAGATTATGCTTACTGGTGACATTGATAGAATTCCTGAAATCTTAAAAAGGGCTGAAGATATATTAAACTGTGCCAAAAGTTATTTTAACAGTAATGGTCTTTTACTGAACGAAAATAAAACTAAATTCGTTATTTTTGGATCAAATCAATACCTGTCCCGCATTCCTGAGAACATCAGTATAAATTTCAACAATGTTTCACTCTTCCCATCTAATAAGGTTAAAAATCTAGGAGTTATTATGGACAGTACCATGACATTTAATTTTCATATCGATGAACTACATAAAAAAGTGAACGGGACCCTTATTTACTTGAACAGAGTCTATGAAAGATTCGAGCCTGATTGTAGGGTAATTGTAGTACAAACATTGATTTTAAGTCTTCTCAACTACTGTCTGAGTGTTTGGGGTTCCACGACTAAGACCCAGATGTTACGAGTGAAAAGGCTCCAGAATTTTGCTGCAAGAGTTGCCATAGGGGGGGTGCATAAATATGATCACGTGACTCACCTCTTTGAGAGATTGGGTTGGCTAAGGATGGACATGAAGTTCATATATAATATCTGTCTTTTAGTTTTTAAAATAAATCATGGAATATTACCGGAATGGCTCTTCTCATTGCCAACAGTTAATCAAGTGCGTATCAATAACGTCAACACCAGATATCAGAATTCTTTTTACGTGCCCAGAACTTCCACTGATATTGGGTCAAGAGCCTTAAATGTAATGGGCCCGAGACTTTGGAACTCTTTACCCGCAAACTTAAGAAGCTGCCAAACATTACCCTCATTTAAATCTCATCTTTTAAATCACCTACTTAATAAGTGATTTTAGTCTCATTATTATCCTCCCATTGGGTAGACGAAGTGTACGTATGCTTATTTTAATGTGTAAATATTTTGATTTTGTGCTTTGCAAATTTCATTTGTTTTATTTTGACATTTTACATTGTAATTTGTAATTAGATTAATTATCATGTAATAGCCATTTTTGATGGAATAAAGTTTTTGACTTTGACTTTGACTCTCTCTCAACTGACTGGTCAAAAAGGCTACCTCAAATATGAATTCGAATAGCTGAATTGAGACTGAGACTGGGCTGTAATTCAAGGTGCATTGAATTAGCTTTTGTACAACAATACAACTCAACTATGTTCCGATCCTGTCATTACGAGAGATCATTAGTGTCAGGAAAGGCTTCTGGCCGTAAAGCTTTGAAGAGAACCAAACATTCTCTTTCATCGAGCTAACCATCATTAATGTTTGCACGTATGAAATAAAAGTTTTGAACTACGGTTGAGCTGCTTTTTTATGAACCATAATTAGAGCTCCATACGTTATCTCAACAACTCACCCAAATTAACTCGGTGTCAGGCCCCAAAAACTGATAAATGGAGAGGGGTTTGGTATCAGGAAAAGCATCTGCCTTGTTCAACTTTAAGCCAATATCAGGAGGCTGTGGAGAGACCGTGACTACATGTCATCTGAATGATCTAATTTGGGGCAGGGCTATCACCCAGTCCATCTGTGCTGGTCCCAAGCCCAAATAAATGGAAAAGGTTGATGGCAGTTTGTGTATTTGGCGGTAATATTCTTATCTTAAAGCTTACCCTATAGCTCCTATGTAATATATTAGTGTTTCTCATGGAAGTGGGTTTTAAATAACATCTTTATTTTCTCTCTTTCCTTGGAAATGTTTTGAAATATCCTACTTGCGCATGTGAGACGGTATGTGTGATTTTTTTTTTTATTTACTCCAATGCAATTTACAGAATGCTTTATGTTACAGCCGTACCTATTGCATTTTTCTTTGTGCAATATTTAATACACACTTATATTGAACATCTGCATACCTACGTAAATGAGCGCTTGCATAAAAGCGTCTTTGTTATTATTATTATTATTATTATTATTATTATTATTATTATTATTATTATTAATTATTATTATTATTATTATTATTATTATTATTATCATCATTACTATTATTAGTAGCATCATTATAAAAAATAGGTATTAGCAATTCAGAAAACGGACCAGGAGGAGAGCCACGAACTTAAACGCAAAACGATCACAAATAAGTAAGCTCGCACACACACACACACACACACACACACACACACACACACACACACACACACACACACACACACACAGAGCATTCTTTCAAAGTTATCCCACTAAAACAACACATTCTTGATGAGGATTTTTTTTTATTTAGTTCCAAAGATGTGCAAGTAGGCACCCCCTAAGTTGTAAAAAAGGCATTATTACAGGTTCATACATAAGCATGGCATATGCCATATACAATGAGGTCGATTTACTTTGTTGACTATAAAATAGTTTAGTATGTGCTTGCATAAGTATGTTTTTTTAAGCATTCTCATCTGCGGGCATTTCGAACGAGTGACGATAAGAGGTTACATGTCAGTGAGAAGAAAGATCGATTTTTAGCATTGAGTGAAGTCAAGATAGAGTGTGTGCTTTGACTCTACAACCTCCGTACAAGAGGGATTACAGCTTTTGTATATAGCTTCATGGCTTCAATGGTTAAGGTGGATAGGAACAGTGGGAAATGACTCGATGGGTTTGGCAGAAGATATATTCTAGAATCTTTGACATAAAATGGAAAATTTAATTGGGAAAGATGGAAATAGTGTTTGTGCCGAGAGATTATGTTGAATATTTGATATTGAGTTCATAGCATAAAGTAAGTAAGCAATTTTAGTTTTTTTTAATTTCTTAGGTTAGGTTAGATTAGGTAATTTTGTACGATATTTCTATGTGATTTCAGTAATATTTGTTATTTTAACATCGCTATACAGTAGGAATCAATATTACCCGAATTGTTCCAGCCTTTGGAGGAGGGTTTACTTCGGCGAGGTCTTAACTTGTAGTTAATAGTTTATGACTCGTTTTCATTTTTTTGGAGTGTGTTAAGCATGAAAAAGGTTTATATCGTCACCGGTAAACAGGTATAGATGGTTACATGGACAAAACATATAGATAGAGAGATAAAGAGATGAAAACTACAAAGAATTAGTAGAATTCAACGGTCTACCATATCGACGCGCGCACATACACACTCGCATTCACACACACACACACACACACACACACACACACACACACACACACACACACACACACACACACAAAATGAAAGACGTTGTGATGGAAAGGGCAAACCCACCCATCAGACAGGCACTTGATAAGGAGAAGACAGTGGTAATCTCAGGCATAAGCGAATCCCAGGAGCCAACATGGCAGGGGAGACTTGAAGAAAATAAAGCTAGGGTTGTAGACCTGATAAGAAAGCTTGGAGTAGTATGTGGTCCTGAGGATATTGTAAACATACACCAACTAGGTAAATATTCGAGGGAAGGAAAGCCGAGATCAACAAAAGTAACCTTTGAGAGAGGGGAAACATGTAGGGAAATATTGTTGAGAAAAAAAAGTCTAAAAGACCTTCAAGAATTCAAAGAAGTGTTCATTAGACAATACAGAACACAGGAAGAGATGGGAAAGATCAAAAACTTGTTGCAAGAGGCAAGAAGGTTAAATGATGAAAGAAATGAAGAGGAGAAGAAAATTTTTCATTACAGAGTTCTTCCAGACAAAGGGGAGATAAAGAAGATAATGACAGAAGATCAGGGGATGGGGCCTCATTAAGATTGTTATACACAAATGCTGATGGATTAGCTGGTAAGGCAGTAGAATTAAAAGATAGGATTCACAACAGTAAAGCAGATATAGTAGCAATTACAGAGACTAAGTTGAGTGAGGACATAAACAGTGTCACAGTTTTTCCTAAGGGCTTCAGAATACTAAGGGTTGAAAGATCTGAGAGGACTGGTGGAGGGATAGCATTGCTCATAAGTGAAAGGATTCAAGTCGAAGAAATACACTTGGCTATAGAAAGTGAGTTCAAGGAATTTCTTGTTGCTCGCATAAATACTGGGTCAGAGAGCATTATAATAACTGTTGTATACAACCCACCAAGGAACCAAAATAGGCTTGAAGTTTATGAGGAAAGTCATATAGGTACTATTGAAGTCATAAACTCAGTTGTTAACATGGCACGGGAAAAAAAATGTAGGATTTTGATTATGGGAGACTTTAATCATAAAGAGATAGACTGGACAAATCTTGACCCACACAGTGGTGAGGACTCATTCGGGGCAAGATTCCTAGATTGCGTACAAGGGAATTTCCTACACCAACATGTAATGGAACCAACAAGGGCCAGGGGTGGAGATGAGCCATCACTACTTGATCTAGTGTTCACAGATAATGTGTTGGATATTGAAAAAATTGAGTATGAACCACCAATTGGAAAGAGTGACCACTGTGTGTTGTTGATGGAGTATATCATTGAAAATATTCTTCCTGAGAGTAGAGGCACTGAGGACATGAGGAGGAACTATCCGAAAGAAGATTACATCAAAATGAATGAGCTTTTTGCAGTTATTGACTGGAGAACCTTATTTTACAACAAATCTGTACAATAAATGTATGACATCTTTTGTGAGAAATATGGGAAGATAGTAGATTGCTGCATACCTGTCACCAAAGTAGGTGTAATTCATGCCAGAGAGAAATGGTTCGATAATGGGTGTAAAAGAGCTAAGGAGTGGAGAGACAAATGCTGGAAAAGGTATAGGAGGAGAAAAAACATAAATGCCTGACAAACCTACAAAAGAGCAAGAAATGACTACCTAAGTAAAAGGAGAGAGGCAGAGAGAGACTATGAGAGGGACATCACCAGGAAGGCTAAAGAAAATCCCAAGCTTTTCCACAGCTTTATCAGAGGAAAACTGAAGGTAAAAGAACAGGTTTTAAGGCTAAAGAGAGCGGATGGAAGCATCACTGAGACGGATGAAGAGATCTGCAAAGAATTGAACAAGGAGTTTCAGTCAGTATTTACAGTAGAAAATACCCCACCCCCTCAGATTGCAGTGATAGAAGCTCAAGGGCCGGTATTAGAGAACATCAACCTTACAGCCACAGAGGTATGCAAAGCGCTGATGGATTTAGATGTTCATAAAGCTACAGGTCCTGATGATATATTCCCTCATGTGCTTAAAAAATGCGCAAACACAATATCAGTGGCACTAAGTATCATATTTAAGGAGTCACTGGAGTCGGGGGAGATTCCAAGATGCTGGAAACAAGCAAATGTGATACCTATCTTCAAAAAGGGAAGGAGGGATACGGCTCTGAACTATAGACCATTTTCCTTGACCAGCATAGTTTGCAAAGTTATGGAGAAACTACTAAGGAAACATATCTCTCTTCACTTGGAATCCTTCAACTTTTTGTCAGTGAGGCAACATGGCTTCAGAGAAGGTAGATCAACAGTAACAAACTTATTAGAATTTTATGATGAGGTAAGCCAAATTTTACAGGAAAGAGAGGGCTGGGCAGATTGCATATTCCTAGACTTCCAGAAAGCGTTTGACACTGTTCCACATGGGAGACTTATTAGGAAGCTGCAATCAATGGCTAGAATAGGTGGAAATGTTTTGGAATGGATAAAAACTTACTTAGAAGGAAGGGAACAGAGGGTTAGAGTAAGACACTCAGTGTCTGAATGGAGAAGAGTTAGTAGTGGAGTTCCACAGGGTTCAGTTTTAGGGCCACTTTTGTTCCTTGTATATGTAAATGACCTACCAAAGTCTGTAAATTCATTCATGAATATGTTTGCAGATGATGCAAAGATTGTGAAGAAAGTAAAAAACGAGAACAATGGTAGAGAACTTCAGGAGGATCTAAATAATCTGCATGAGTGGTCAGAAAAGTGGCTAATGAAATTCAATACTTCAAAATGTAAGGTAATGAGAATGGGTACAAGTGCAAGAAGGCCCAAGCTTGACTACTCGGTGGCTGGAGTACAACTTCAAGAGACAGAAAATGAGAGAGATCTAGGAGTAAACATATTGGCAGATTTGTCTCCAGAAATACATATAAATGGCATAGTAAGGGCAGCATATGCATTCTTATCAAATGTAAGGGTAGCCTTCAGGCACATGGACAAGGAAATGTTCAGAAATATTTATGTAACCTATGTGAGGCCAAAGCTCGAATATGCAGCCCCCTTTTGGAATCCGCACTTGAAAAAGCACATAGCTAAGCTTGAAAAAGTTCAAAGACATGCCACGAAACTGGTGCCAGAAATACGCAATCTCAGTTATGATGAGAGGCTGAGGGAATTAGACTTACCATCACTCGAAGCTAGAAGAGTGAGGGGGGATATGGTGACAGTCTTTAAATTCCTTCATGGTTATGATAGAGTGGATAGGGATCGATATTTTGATATGGCTGGCTCTAGAACTAGAGGTCATAGTTTGAAGCTTCGTAAGAAAACTTCTTTGCAGGATGTAAGGAAATACTTTTTCAGTGTAAGAGTAGTTGATAATTGGAATTGGCTAAGCGAGGAGGTAGTTAATGCTATCTCAATCCATAGTTTTAAGGACAGGTATGATAAGTATGACTAAGTATAAAATGGAACCGATCAGGAGACGGGAAGATAAGAGCTTTGGGCTCTTTCCCGTAAACACAATTAGGTAATCACAATTAGGTAATCACACACACACACACACACACACACACACACACACACACACACACACACACACACACACACACATATATATATATATATATATATATATATATATATATATATATATATATATATATATATATATATATATATATTGCTGGAAACAAGCAAACGTGATACCTATCTTCAAAAAGGGAAGGAGGGATACGGTTCTAAACAATAGACCAGATTCCTTGACCAGCATAGTTTGCAAAGTTATGCAGAAACTACTAAGGAAACATATCTCTCTTCACCTAGTTTCCTTCAACTTTTTGTCAGTGAGGCAACATGGCTTCAGAGAAGGTAGATCAACAGTAACAAAACTTATTAGAATTTTATGATGAGGTAAGCCGAATCTTACAGGAAAGAGAGGGCTGGGCAGATTGCATATTCCTAGACTTCCAGAAAGCGTTTGACACTGTACCACATGGGAGACTTATTAGGAAGGTGCAAGCAATGGCTAGAATAGGTGGAAATGTCTTGGAATGGATAACAACTTACTTAGAAGGAAGGGAACAGAGGGTTAGAGTAAGACACTCAGTGTCTGAATGGAGAAGAGTTAGTAGTGGAGTTCCACAGGGTTCAGTTTTAGGGCCACTTTTGTTCCTTGTATATGTAAATGACCTACCAGAGTCTGTAAATTCATTCATGAATATGTTTGCAGATGATGCAAAGATTGTGAAGAAAGTAGGAAACGAGAACAATGGTTGAGAGTTTCAGGAATATCTAAATAGTCTGCATGAGTGGTCAGAAAAGTGGCTAATGAAATTCAATACTTCAAAATGTAAGGTAATGAGAATGGGTACAAGTGCAAGAAGGCCCAAGCTTGACTACTCGGTGGCTGGAGTACAACTTCAAGAGACAGAAAATGAGAGAGATCTAGGAGTAAACATACTGGCAGATTTTTCTCCAGATATACATATAAATTGCATAGTAAGGGCCACATATGCCTTCTTATAAAACGCAAGGGTAGCCTTCAGGCACATGGACAAGGAAATGTTCAGAAATATTTATGTAACCTATGTGAGGCCAAAACTTGAATATGCAGCCCCCTTTTGGAATCCGCACTTGAAAAAGCACATAGCTAAGCTTGAAAAAGTTCAAAGACATGCCACGAAACTGGTGCCAGAAATACGCAATCTCATTTATGATTATAGGCCGAGGGAATTAGACTTACCATCACTCGAAGCTTGAAGCTTGAGGGGGGATAT
>JAXCGZ010005674.1:150000-152500 GCA_037179515.1 Halocaridina rubra
GCTAAACCAGCTTGGATCAGTATTAAGGTTAGTACATTTATGTATAAGAATTTCATGGTTTGCATTGTCAAAGGCTTTTGATAAGTCTAATAATACAAGCATAGATAATTTTTTCATATCTATATTATTATAGATACTATTCGTAACTTTGAGCAGTGCAGTGTCCGTCGAGAGTTTCGGTGTGAAACCATGTTGGTTAATGGATAATAGCCTATTTGACTCTAAATATGACATAAGTTGGCATGCAACAATTTTTTCTAATATTTTAGAGAAAATGGGTAGCAGGGAAATGGGACGATAGTTTGTCACATCTTCTCTGTCCCCCTTTTTATGTAGAGGTATTACATGTGATATTTTCCAAGAGTCAGGAAACTTTTTAGTGACAATGGAAGTGTTCATAATAGTTAGAATATAAGATACAATCACGGGTTAAGTATCTTTGATGAATTGAAATGGTATACCATCTGGACCATACTAGCCAGAGTTTCTTAGGCTCTTTATGGTAAGAATTAGGGTAGCACAATCGATAGGATTTATCTTGAAGTACTCTCTTGTGTTTACATTGGAAGCATTGACATTTAGGTAATTACTTTCACTGAGTTGATGTATTCTTGAGTTTTCTCATATGTAATTTTGCCAACGTTAGCAAAATAGTTATTAAAGTTTTCCGCTTTGTAATTTTTTCATAACTTTCTGAGGTAGTCTTTTCATTTGGTATCATGCTTCTTATCATTTTCCATGTTGCTGCTGTATCATGTCTAGAATCATTAAATTGTTTTTTGTAAGAGTCTTTTTTACTTACATTGATGGGAGTTCTGACCCATTTCTTTTCTGTTTTATAACGTTCTCGGAGAGTCATATCATATCTATTAATTTTTAGCTCTTTTTGTATTTGATTTCTGGTTTGCATTGCCTCTTTGATGTCATTAGTTAGTCAGGGGGCTGAGGGGCAGGTTATTTTTCTTGTTACAATGGGTGCACAACTATCTAAGCATTCACGGCAGACTTTTGTTAGAATCTCAACCTGCAAATCGACATTATCTGTGTTTATAATTCTATGAAGTACATTTGTGTTGTTGATTATTGCTTCACAAAAGATATCAGGGGAGTAATTTTCTAGACACCGGAATGTCTTGAGGGCTTCCTTTTGGGCTTGTTTATGTTTAGCATAGCAATGTTGAGCTCGCGGTCTGCAAATGGGCAGGGAACTACGTCCCAATAGGGTATACATTCCACTTTATATGTTATTATCAGATCTATTAGAGTCCTAGAATTAGGGGTTATGCGGGTTGGTTTTGTCACTATTTGTGTTAACTTCACAGTGGTGATCACCTTTTTCATTTTGTTTTCTGTTGAGAGCAAGTCATTATTAAAGTCACCAAGTATGTATCCTGGTGTATGGCACACAGATATTTCTGAATGTTTCTAGCAGATGACTGAATGAACTGGAATGTGCTTTAGGGTGATGGTAAACACACCCTACAATGAAAGATGGAAGTTTTTGATACTTCACAGTAATCCATAAATCTTCGAGTTCTTCAGTTTTTTCTAGACTTGTGGTTATTTTTGATGCACTAAGATAATTTCTAACATAAATACAGACCCCACCCCCTAGGCCATGGTCATTGCAAAATATTTTAAGCTCTGGGATATTCATATATCTATTTTCAGTTGAAGGAGGAAGCCAAGTTTCAATTACACAGAGGATGTCTATGTTGTACTCTTTTGTTAGCATTATTATTTCCTCAAAATGAGCGAGAAGGGACTGAGCATTCACATGTACTAATGTTACATTCTTACCATGTTTCATCAGCGTGGTATCCATAGTCATAGTTGTAGTTGTTCTTGGATTTGTCCACAATTTGTTTCGCCTGTGTGATTCTGCAGTGAATTCATCATTATAGTGTGTTCTGGGGTTAGCCCATGGATCCTGGTGTTTGTACCTGCCGTTGGATGGGTAACGCTGATTTGAGTATGTGCCATGGTATGATTGGGCCTTCCCAAAGTTTGTATGCCTAGGTGTGTGTCTAGGGTTATAAGAGCTATCTCACCGGGAGAAGTCTCTTGTGCGTGGATGGTGATAAGAGAGGTTTGTATTGTGTCTCTTTCTTTAGTCTCGCGGATAAGGGATCATTTCATAAGCTCTTTCCTGTTATTCAGGTATGACTTTAGTTTGGGATATTTTGCAGATAACCCAGGTTATGTCCCCGAAATTCCTGATTTACTAGCTATCCCCAAGTTCCTTCGAGCTAGGAATAATATTTATGGTGAAAAATATCATTGTAAAATGGTAAATTATTCTCTCTCTCTCTCTCTCTCTCTCTCTCTCTCTCTCTCTCTCTCTCTCCTCTCTCTCTCTCTCTCTCTCTCTCTCTCTCTCTCTCTCTCTCTCTCTCTCTCTCTCTCTCTCTATTTCTGTCTTTCTCTCTCGCATTCTCCCATTCTATCTATCTATGTATCTATCTATCTATCTATCTTAACTAACAAATATGGCAATGTA
>JAXCGZ010005674.1:157500-165000 GCA_037179515.1 Halocaridina rubra
GAGAGAGAGAGAGAGAGAGAGAGAGAGAGAGAGAGAGAGAGAGAGAGAGAGAGAGAGAGAGAGAGAGAGAGAGAGAGAGAGAGTATTCCCTCCATGTTTCCCCCATTTTTTTCCCCCAGATAGTAAAGGTAATTTAAATATAAGAACATAAGAATAGAGGACACTGCAACATGCCTACTGGCACACACGAGGCAGCTCCATTTTTGAATTGTATTTTCAGCATGTCTAACCTATTCTATTCTACTCTACTTATTTATTCTGTTTTTCTTTTTATGATTTTTCTAATAAGCACTAACCTATTCATACCCACCCTACCTCTGTCATATGTCTATCTAATCTACATTTGAAGGTGTCTAAGGTATTGGCATTTACTATCCTACTAGGAAGCTTGTTCCATGCATCAGCTACTCTATTACCAAACCAATTTTTACCAATTTCCCTTCTGAACCTAAATTTATCAAGCTTAAATCCATTATTACGAGTTCTGGTTTGATCATGAATTTTTAAAACTTTATTAATATCTCCCTTGTTAATCCCTTTAAACCATTTATACACTTCAATCATATCCCCCCTAACTCTTCGCCTCTCTAGAGAATGTAGATTAAGTTTTTTTAATCTGTCCTCATATGGTAGATTTCTGATATTGTGTATCATCTTGGTCATTCTTCGTTGCACTCTCTCCAAGGATTCAATTTCCATTCTATAATAGGGTGACCAGAATTGCACAGCATAATCTAAATGGGGCCTAACTAATGCAAGATAGAGCTGCAAAATAACTTTTTCCGTCCTATTGCTGACGCTTCTTGAGATAAATCCTAAAATTCTGTTTGCTTTATTTCTGACTGCTGTGCATTGCTCTCTTGGCTTAAGACTACTACTCACAAGAACTCCCAAATCCCTTTCACACTGAGAACTCATGATTTCATGGTTATTTAGCTTATAACTAGTATTGTCTTTTATAGTACCCATTTTAACTACTTTACATTTTTCAACATTAAATTCCATTTGCCATTTGTCCGACCATTCAGATAATCTATTTAGATCTTCCTGTAAAGCATGAATGTCTTCTTTTCCATTTATAGTTCTACCTATTTTAGTGTCGTCTGCGAATTTACTTAGGTTACTACTGATATCCGAATCCAGATCATTTAGATATACGATGAATAATAGAGGACCCAGTACCGAGCCTTGTGGTACCCCGCTTGTAACCGAGCCCCACTCTGATTTCTCTCCATTTATGCAAACCCTCTGTTTTCTGTCTTTTAACCATTGTTTGATCCATCTGAGCACAGCTCCTCCTATACCATGAGCTTCCAGCTTTTTAACTAATCTTTTGTGAGGAACTCTATCAAAAGCTTTGCTAAAATCTAGATATATTGTATCATATTCTTTGCCACAATCTACTGCCTCATAAACTTCTGAATAAAAAGACAGTAAGTTTGTAAGGCACGAAAAACCCTTAAGAAACCCGTGTTGTGAAAGTTTTATCAGTCTGTGTAATTCTAGATGTGCCCTTGTTTTATTTGCAATTATGGATTCTAGAATCTTACCCACTGTTGACGTTAAACTTACCGGCCTATAATTATTCTTTTTAACACGTTCTCCTTTTTTAAATATTGGTACCACATCTGCCAATTTCCACTCCATGGGTACCGATCCTAATTTTATTGAATTATTAAATAATGCAGTTAGAGGACAACTAAGCTCTTCCTTGCATTCCTTTAATATTCTAGCATATATTCCATCAGGTCCCGGAGATTTATGAGCCTTTAATTTATCTATTTCTTTTATTACCTCCTCTCTCGTAATATTTATTGAACTAAGTATATTATCGGGACTGTCTCTGTAAATGGATTCTACTTCCGGAATATTTTCCAAGTTTTCATTTGTAAATACAGATAAGAAATAATCATTTAAACATGTACACATCACTTTATCGTCATCTGTGATATGGCCATTGGCTACTTCAATTGGTCCGACTTTTTCCTTAAATTTTGTTTGATAATGTTGATAAAACCCTTTAGGATTTTCTTTAGCTTCTCCTGCTATTCGAACTTCGTATTTTCTTTTCGACTCTCTAACTATCTTTTTAACTTCCCTGTTTAACTGTATATATTGCTGCCTCACCTGCTCTTCACCTCTTTTTAGTTTCCTGTATATTCCTCTTTTAATACCTATAAGATTCTTTATTCTATTGTTCATCCATTTAGGGTCATTTTTTCTTGATCTGCAATGTTTCATGGGAATATAGTCTCTCTGACTATTCTTAAGAGTCATGACAAAATTGTTATATTCCTCATCCAAATTTATATTAACTGACGGGCTGCTGTTCTTTCCTGTGAGAGAATTTAATGTATTGATCTTATCTTGTGATAATCCTTGGCATGTGGTACCCAAATTTCGGGGTAATCCGCTACCTGCGACCTGACCTGCTGGATTAACTACCCACATCTGTACCCCAGAAATCCCTTCCCATACCTCATTAGATAATTTAGTTTTTAAGCCCTCAAAATCTCCTGCTCTAAAGTTTGGAACAATATTCTTATTTTCCTTTATAGTTTCCTTGAAAATTATGTTAAATCTAATGGAATCATGGTCACTGTTGCCCAATTTTTCACCAACTTCTAAATTTGTAACCATATTCTCTCTATTACTAAGAACTAAATCTAGTGTATTCACCCCCCGTGTTGCTTCATGTACATGCTGAGAAAGGAAATTGTCTTCTACTACTTCCAAAAACTCCTTAGAGCTACTATCACCTGTTATGGTTTCCCAGTTAATATGTCTAAAATTAAAATCGCCTACAATGCAAACTCTATTTGACCTGCTCACTTTAGAAATTTCATCGTATATAACTTGCGACTCTATATTATCTAGATCAGGTGGTCTGTAGACTACTCCTACAACTAGACTTTCTATATTATTTTTAATTTCAACCCATAAGGTTTCTGAATTTAGATTTGTCTTAATTCCAGACTTAATGCAGCTTCTGAGGCTATCTTTAATATACATAATTACCCTGTGGGGTTTTAATTTTAAATGATGATGCTAGAGTGTTAAGATTCTGTTTTACTAAGGGGACTCAAAGTACCGAGCTCGGTTAAGAGCTCACAAACAGACAGGACAGATATTTGTACTTGAACACCCTATCTTCAATACCATTAGTCGGTTAAATGAAACTCAGAATTCAACTTTCTTTTAATTTTGGAAATGCAATGACATTAAAAGAATTGAATTAAATTTCTCAAATTAAACTTTATGAAATGCTGCCTCGAATCCCGGAGGAGGTGAGTATGAGTTCGTTTCCCGGCACCACGGACGTATGCCAAGACTTTGGCCTCAACTCGATGATTACCTCTGTCACACAGGCAGAGTAGAATACAGGACACTGCAATTTCAGAAACAGAAATGACACAGTTTATAATGGGAAACTGAAAGCATGAGCACACATATAATGAGTTTCCAATGTCATTCTACTGGATGAATATATATAGGTTATTCACAGCTAACCAGAAATATTTATGAATATATATAGGTTATTCACAGCTAACCAGAAATATTTATGCTACCATAATAGCATACAAAACATTAATTCTTTACTGGTTTTAAAGAAAATAATATATTCACAATAAATGAAGAATAAGCAAGACAAATACAGTACTGTATGTATTCCTTAAATTGTGGGCAACCACAAAAGTTGCAATGCTTATTCCTGATATGCAATTATTATGGTAAAACACTCTATTTAGGATAAAGGAAGAATCTACGAGATAAATACAGTATTCATTCACTTTTAGTTATCAAGAACTTTGCAATGAAAAAAAAGGGTGCATAACCACCTTTTGAGGTATTTGCAACTTATAACTCAAAACACTTTATCCCCAACATATGAAGAATTGGCAAGATAAATACGGTATGCATTCATTAAATTGTGGTTAACAAGAAATATTTGCATAGCCAACTGGGCTAAAATTACCTTTTGAATATTTGCAATTTGGCTTTTTGGCAAATAGCTTTATTGACGAGTTTTTGAAGTAAAAAACACTTTATTTACGATGATAGAAAGGGGTGAAATGAAATTAGAATTTATTAGGAAGAGAGATAGATTTTTACAGGCTCATAACTTAGTCTTCAGAGGATGAGATTTTCGTTTATCACATTCAGTGAAAAGAAACTTCTCAGCAATATATATCAGCTGTAATTTACAGGTTAAGGAATTAACTTTGGCATGTGAGATTCCAGTGTGGTAATCTACAAAATTTCGTGTGACTGGGAATGGAATCTGAGAATAGAAATCCGTAAGGTTTATCCAGTAACGAATGTAACTAATTCTCGAAAATAAACCAATTTGCTTGACCCACGAGCTTTACCATACACTATCCCTCACCTTGTTGTGCTAGATGAATTCCTTGTTGTGCTAGATGAATTCCTGTGAAGATGCCACGTAAAATGATTTAAAATAAACTTAGACCACCCAGGCGAGATGTTGCCTCTGGGCAGTCTCGGCGCCAAAAGAGAGCGTCTCCTCGTGGTGCTTCGTGACGTCATCTGTAGGAGACATTCCTAGAGCAGTAATTGGCTCTGATTTCATTTTAAGGATTATTTTAGTGGTGGTCCCTGGCAGGCAATTATAGCAGAGATGCAAGGGAGAGACAGTATTTTTAGGTGCAACAAGTGGAAGCAAATAAAATAAAACGAGAATACTAATGAAAAGTTAGGTTACTGGTTCTGTGTTTCTTTTTAATTTTCTTGGCCCGTTGCAGGCAGAAAAATAGGAGCAGCCTTTATATTGGGGCTATACTTCTACACGTACAAGAAGAGTAAATAAACACTATAGAATTAGCTATAAGCTAAAATACAAATTGCAAATAATCATAATCTGCAAAAGTCAAGAAGTGGGAATTATTTTATTAGTTAGAAAATAACAGTTATGTTAGAGGGAATTAAATTTTTTTAGTTAGAAAATAACAGTTATGTTACTAATTTAATTAATAAGGCATCTAACAGCCTCTGTTGACATTGAGCGAAACACTCTGTCACATACCCCTCCCCCTCTTTTATCTGCACTATGATCAGCATTATAAAGTTTATATCCTGTAATTATGTACTCAGCTTTAAGGTGTTTGCTTTCTAATTTAATCCAACTTTCACTAATGCATATTATATCCAGTCTCTCACTACATACTATGGCTCTCAGTTCTTCTATCTTGTTACCTAAACTACGGCTATTTGTATAATATACTTTTAAACTTTCTCTAGCTTCACCCTTCTTGTGGCTATTCTTTTTGTTAATATTTGTTCTATGTAACAAATGGTTCTTATCCTTAGACTCCCAGTTATTTGACCCACTATTTACTGAACCCTTACTGACTAATTTCTCTGCACAAGTATTAATCATTTCATTATTTGTGTCTAACAAAACCCCCCTACCTCTCTGTCTATCATACCAGCCAATACCGAGACACCTGAATTAGAAAGATGCACTCCATCCCTTGCATGCATATGCTTACGACTAGTGAAGTGATCCCACCCGTCTATAAAACCTATATTATTCTCCCGACAGAAGACTTTCATCCTAGCATTTACTCCTATAGCTCGAGACCACCACTCTGAACTTTGGCTAAGCCTAGGGAGAATACCACACATCACAGGAACTGCACCCCTTTTCCTAATCTTATCCAGGGCTTGTCTATACAACCTAATCAGCTCTTCACTTCTACCATCCTGCACGTCATTTCCCCCAGCTATCAAACAAACAACATCTTTTTTCTCAATCCAGCTATTTATTGACTCACCCACCTTCTTCATACCTGCTCCAGGGAAAAAATATTTTCCTCTAACTCTATGCCTGAGTTTCCTGTCTACATATCTGCATAGTGAATCCCCTACAATTACCAAAGAACGAGATTTATCCGGAGGATGGGTTACTCCGACCTTGGGAGACTTACCTAGGCTCTTGACCTGAAAGCTTTTCCCACTTCCATTTTTACGATCGCTAGTACACCTATCTGACTCTATGGTTCCTGAAGAATTGCTGCCGCCACTGTCACATTCATCTCTAAGTGACCTAAATGAATTAGCAACCTGTAGTCTAAAAGTATCATTTTTCTTAAGAACCATTTTCGTTGAACCCTTATTCACAACTTTCCAGTCGTCTTCATTATTCAATCGACCCTTCCTGGTTAACACCTCTACTTTACCTCTCAGATCCCTGTTCTCCTCAGCTAAGGATCTGACCTCCTGCCTGACTGCGGCCAACTCATTTCTTAAATTAAAAATGAGTTTGCTTGCGTCAGACGAGGACAAATCCCCAGCACAGCCACAAACAGCACCAACAACGACACAACTACCAACACCACTACCACTAACACCACCAGCACAAAGAACACCACCACTCTCCATTGTACTAAGTTTGGTCAAGATTAGAGCTACTGGAAGCACGTCCTCACTGGATGAACCCAGTGTTGGGCATACACTAAGTAAAGGATATAAGTTCTCTGGGTCGCAAAAGTGCCCACAAAGTTCAAAGTAGCTCAGACCAAGAGGTCTGATGTCCTTAAGCTTTGTGCACTCTGTAATGTAGTGTATTAAATTGTTGCCCCCTTCACACACACATAAATGGCATTTTGAGTGTTCTGGGTGCTCTCTACCAGTTTTCTCACAATTCACCTCCCATACATTTCTATAACCAATTCTTATTCGGGAACAGCTCTATCACAGTTACCTGTAAGCATTTTACCCATGCTGTATTTGTGTCTTAGCCTTCTGAAGTTTTCGTAATGTTGGATAGAACAGCTGCTTACATGTTGTGTTAGTGTAGAAAGTTCTTGCTCTTCCATAATCTCATTATACAACATTGTTTTGAACTGAGTCAGTGTGGTTATAGATTCAGACACTGAACGAAAGAGATAACTACTTTGAACAGGAATGGGCATACTTCAACATCGCATAGTTATGCCTAGGAAGTAGAGGGGACAGACAGTGGTGGCTATTATGTCAGTCATCTCCTTGTCCCCTGCCAACACATTATTAGGTCTAATAAATACAAACACGTAAGAAGCAAACCTTTGATATGAGCCAACAAAACGTGCCACACGAGATCAAGTTTTGAGATCATGGGCTGGCCCTGAAGTTCTACACACAAAAAAAAAAAAAAAAAAAAAAAAAAAAAAAAAAAAAAAATATATATATATATATATATATATATATATATATATATATATATATATATATATATATATATATATATATATATATATATATATATATCCACGTAATTTCTAATACTTTTCTGTAGTTTCGTAATGTTAATACTAGAATTTAATGAAATGTGTAACATTGTTATCTGAAGCCTAAAACGAATCGTTTATCCTTACGTCAAGAATGTATTAGGTAAGGACCAAAGATCTACATTACAAGATAAGAATTCTTTTAGAGAATGAAGCGAAGAGGAAAAGAAACCAGGAAATCAGAGGAAGTATGGAGAGAGAGAGAGAGAGA
>JAXCGZ010005674.1:172500-190000 GCA_037179515.1 Halocaridina rubra
CACACACACACACACACACACACACACACACACACACACACACACACACACACGAGCTTTGGGCTCTTTCCCGTAAACACAATTAGGTAATCAATTAGGTAATCACACACACACACACACACACACACACACACACACACACACACACACACACACACACACAGCCAACATGGCAGGGGAGACTTGAAGAAAATAAAGCTAGGGTTGTAGACCTGATAAGAAAGCTTGGAGTAGTATGTGGTCCTGAGGATATTGTAAACATACACCAACTAGGTAAATATTCGAGGGAAGGAAAGCCGAGACCAACAAAAGTAACCTTTGAGAGAGGGGAAACATGTAGGGAAATACTGTTGAGAAAAAAAAGTCTAAAAGACCTTCAAGAATTCAAAGAAGTGTTCATTAGACAATACAGAACACAGGAAGAGATGGGAAAGATAAAAAACTTGTTGCAAGAGGCAAGAAGGTTAAATGATGAAAGAAATGAAGAAGAGAAGAAAAATTTTCATTACAGAGTTCTTCCAGACAAAGGGGAGATAAAGAAGATAATGACAGAAGATCAGGGGATGGGGCCTCATTAAGATTGTTATACACAAATGCTGATGGATTAGCTGGTAAGGCAGTAGAATTAAAAGATAGGATTCACAACAGTAAAGCAGATATAGTAGCAATTACAGAGACTAAGTTGAGTGAGGACATAAACAGTGTCACAGTTTTTCCTAAGGGTTCCAGAATACTAAGGGTTGAAAGATCTGAGAGGACTGGTGGAGGGATAGCACTGCTCATAAGTGAAAGGATTCAAGTCGAAGAAATACACTTGGCTATAGAAAGTGAGTTCAAGGAATTTCTTGTTGCTCGCATAAATACTGGGTCAGAGAGCATTATAATAACTGTTGTATACAACCCACCAAGGAACCAAAATAGGCTTGAAGTTTATGAGGAAAGTCATATAGGTACTATTGAAGTCATAAACTCAGTTGTTAACATGGCACGGGGAAAAAAATGTAGGATTTTGATTATGGGAGACTTTAATCATAAAGAGATAGATTGGATAAATCTTGACCCACACAGTGGTGAGGACTCATTCGGGGCAAGATTCCTAGATTGCGTACAAGGGAATTTCCTACACCAACATGTAATGGCACCAACAAGGGCCAGGGGTGGGGATGAGCCATCACTACTTGATCTAGTGTTCACAGATAATGTGTTGGATATTGAAAAAATTGAGTATGAACCACCAATTGGAAAGAGTGACCACTGTGTGTTGTTGATGGAGTATATCATTGAAGATATTCTTCCTGAGAGTAGAGGCACTGAGGACATGAGGAGGAACTATCCGAAAGGAGATTACATCAAAATGAATGAGCTTTTTGCAGTTATTGACTGGAGAACCTTATTTTACAACAAATCTGTACAAGAAATGTATGAGATCTTTTGTGAGAAATATGGGAAGATAGTAGATTGCTGCATACCTGTCACCAAAGTAGGTGTAATTCATGCCAGAGAGAAATGGTTCGATAATGGGTGTAAAAGAGCTAAGGAGTGGAGAGACAAATGCTGGAAAAGGTATAGGAGGATAAAAAACATAAATGCCTGGCAAACCTACAAAAGAGCAAGAAATGACTACCTAAGTAAAAGGAGAGAGGCAGAGAGAGACTATGAGAGGGACATCACCAGGAAGGCTAAAGAAAATCCCAAGCTTTTCCACAGCTTTATCAGAGGAAACTGAAGGTAAAAGAACAGGTTTTAAGGCTAAAGAGAGCGGATGGAAGCATCACTGAGACGGATGAAGAGATCTGCAAAGAATTGAACAAGGAGTTTCAGTCAGTATTTACAGTAGAAAATACCCCACCCCCTCAGATTGCAGTGATAGAAACCTCAAGGGCCGGTATTAGAGAACATCAACCTTACAGCCACAGAGGTATGCAAAGCGCTGATGGATTTAGATGTTCATAAAGCTACAGGTCCTGATGATATATCCCCTCATGTGCTTAAAAAATGCGCAAGCACAATATCAGTGGCACTAAGTATCATATTTAAGGAGTCACAGGAGTCGGGGGAGATTCCAAGATGCTGGAAACAAGCAAATGTGATACCTATCTTCAAAAAGGGAAGGAGGGATACGGCTCTGAACTATAGACCAGTTTCCTTGACCAGCATAGTTTGCAAAGTTATGGAGAAACTACTAAGGAAACATATCTCTCTTCACTTGGAATCCTTCAACTTTTTGTCAGTGAGGCAACATGGCTTCAGAGAAGGTAGATCAACAGTAACAAACTTATTAGAATTTTATGATGAGGTAAGCCAAATCTTACAGGAAAGAGAGGGCTGGGCAGACTGCATATTCCTAGACTTCCAGAAAGCGTTTGACACTGTTCCACATGGGAGACTTATTAGGAAGCTGCAATCAATGGCTAGAATAGGTGGGAATGTTTTGGAATGGATAAAAACTTACTTAGAAGGAAGGGAACAGAGGGTTAGAGTAAGACACTCAGTGTCTGAATGGAGAAGAGTTAGTAGTGGAGTTCCACAGGGTTCAGTTTTAGGGCCACTTTTGTTCCTTGTATATGTAAATGACCTACCAGAGTCTGTAAATTCATTCATGAATATGTTTGCAGATGATGCAAAGATTGTGAAGAAAGCAAAAAACGAGAACAATGGTAGAGAACTTCAGGAGGATCTAAATAATCTGCATGAGTGGTCAGAAAAGTGGCTAATGAAATTCAATACTTCAAAATGTAAGGTAATGAGAATGGGTACAAGTGCAAGAAGGCCCAAGCTTGACTACTCGGTGGCTGGAGTACAACTTCAAGAGACAGAAAATGAGAGAGATCTAGGAGTAAACATACTGGCAGATTTGTCTCCAGAAATACATATAAATGGCATAGTAAGGACAGCATATGCATTCTTATCAAATGTAAGAGTAGCCTTCAGGCACATGGACAAGGAAATGTTCAGAAATATTTATGTAACCTATGTGAGGCCAAAACTCGAATATGCAGCCCCCTTTTGGAATGCGCACTTGAAAAAGCACATAGCTAAGCTTGAAAAAGTTCAAAGACATGCCACGAAACTGGTGCCAGAAATACGCAATCTCAGTTATGATGAGAGGCTGAGGGAATTAGACTTACCATCACTCGAAGCTAGAAGAGTGAGGGGGGATATGGTGACAGTCTTTAAATTCCTTCATGGTTATGATAGAGTGGATAGGGATCGATATTTCGATATGGCTGGCTCTAGAACTAGAGGTCATAGTGTGAAGCTTCGTAAGAAAACTTCTTTGCAGGATGTAAGGAAATACTTTTTCAGTGTAAGAGTAGTTGATAATTGGAATTGGCTAAGCGAGGAGGTAGTTAATGCTATATCAATCCATAGTTTTAAGGACAGGTATGATAAGTATCACTAAGTATAAAATGGAACAGATGAGGAGACGGGAAGATACGAGCTTTGGGCTCTTTCCCGTAAACACAATTAGGTAATCACAATTAGGTAATCACACACACACACACACACACACACATATATATATATATATATATATATATATATATATATATATATATATATATATATATATATAATTTTATGATTGTGACACCAGGACGGGCCCAAAAGAAAATATAAAATAAAACAGCCCTCATCGGGCCTGGGCACGAGGAATACATAAAGTAAAGAGAAACAGAGATGGAGAGTGTAATGACTTGTCAGATGTGCAGGGATAATAAAAGATGTGTGATGAGTATCCAAGGATATTCAGTTTAGATGTAGGCATAGAAATATTCTTAAAAATCGATTAGGGATGGGAGATCTATGATAATGAATGATGTGAGTAATGAAACTGTGTATAGAGTGACTGGTGATTCAAGAAAATGAGTTAGTGATTGTTTCCTCTCCAGTCTTATTTTTGCTGAAGGATGTCACTGTAAGTGTATGTTCACTGTATGTGTATGTATTGCAATTACATGTATGCTTATAAGTGTGCTCTTAGTGTTGTAAAGGAATAGCCATTGTTAAACTTGAAAATATATTTTTGTCAGTTTGTTTGTTTGGCGCGTGTGTATTGTATATCTACTAGCGCGCGCTTGTAACCAAGCAGTCTCTCTCTCTCTCTCTCTCTCTCTCTCTCTCTCTCTCTCTCTCTCTCTCTCTCTCTCTCTCTCTCTCTCTCTCTCTCTCTCTCTCTCTCTCTCGTTTTTACTTTGGCAACTGTGCATTGTATATATAGCTAATACGTTTGTGTACCCAAGCTCTCTCTCTCTCTCTCCTCTCCTCCTCCTCTCTCCTCTCTCTCTCTCTCTCTCTCTCTCTCTCTCTCTCTCTCTCTCTGATATATATATATATATATATATATATATATATATATATATATATAATATATATATATATATATATATATATATATATATATTATATATATATATATATATATATCTGTCTATCTATCTATCTATCTATCTATCTATCTATCTATCTATCTATCTCTGAGGAGTGATAAATTATCTGAAAGATTTTCTTTTCTTTGCGTGATGAGTCTTGTGATTATTTTTTACTCTGTATGTAATTACCTAATTTTTAGCTAATTGTGCTTACGGGAATAAGTCCCAAACTCGTAACTCTCCGTCTCCTGGTCGGTTCCATTTCTATTCTCAATAAAATTCATCATGTTTGTCGTTAAAACTATAAACTGAGTTAGCATTAACTACCTCCTCTCTTAGCGAATTCCAATCATCAAGTATTCTTACTCTAATAAGAACTTCCTTACATACTGCAAAGAACTTTTCTTACTAAGCTCCAAACTATGACCTCTAATTCTAGAACAAGCCCTTAAAAATATCGTTTCTTATCCACTCTGTCAAACCCATGAAAAACCGTCACCATATTCCCCTTCATTCTAATTCCGTCAGCCTCTTCTCATAACTGAGATTGCTTATTTCTGGCACCAATTTCGAGACATGTCAGTGTGTGTGTGTGTGTGTGGGATGCGCGTTTATGACAATCTTGAATACTTGGAGACCTATTTTAGAGAGTGTGCCCTCAGACTTTTCTCTGTGTCCTCTCACTCTTTCCTTGTGTTCGTAGTTAAATGCATATGTTTAACGCCAAATGAGACAAATAGAAGTAAGACTGGTTAAAGAAATATATTTGAGCTGTGAAGTATGACAAACAAGCAAACAAACAAACAAACAAACAAAGATTTATTTGCATTTGACAATGGCTATTCTTTTACAAAACTAAGAGTACACTTATAAGTAGACATGTCATTGATACTAAGAAGTAAGAGGGTAGTACATACACTTACAGTGAACAGCAATATAGCTTTCCTAGAAAATGAAGATTACCTTGAGTTAACATGAGTGTATGCAAATTATAATAACAATAAGCATAATAAAACTGGTACCAATAATGTTAATAATAAAGTAGTAATAGTAACACTCGATGCAGGATTGTTATTATCGGTATCATCGTCATATTTGTACTCCTTACAATGATGATAATAAGTTACCAACTTAGAGATCAAAGAAAGCTATATCAATTTACTTATAGAATGGTTAGTCTTAAGGGAAATTGCATTAAATAATTAAGTTTGATTAGCGTGTGTGCAGTAACGATTTAAAAAAAAAAAATAAAATAAAAACCTCTATAGTTTGCCTTTGAAAGCTGAGAAGGAGGATGAATTTTTAAGATGTTTTGGAATATTGGTCCAAAGTGTTGGCCCTCTAATAGTAATCATCTTTGAACCTGCATCTGTGTGTGTTCTCTGAATAAAGAGCTCACTACTCTGTCTTGTGTTGGTACCCCTTTTATCCCTGACTGTTCTGAAGTTGAATAGCCAGTTAGGATAATGATGGTTCAAAATTTTGTATACAATAACGTAAATAGCTTAGGTGATCTTGTTTGCTGCCCACAACCACCCATGTTTTTTGAGAGCTGGTGTGATGTGGTCATATTTTCTTGTTCCTCCCAGGGCAACTCGAGCAGCAAAATTAATAAACTTCTGCACACATTTGCTTGAGTCTTATTGGCAGCTCCCCATACAGTTGTGCAATAATGAATGTGACTTAGGGCTGTAGATTTGACAAGTGTTATTCGAGTGGTAGCCTCAAAATTGTCTTTTATACGTGATTAGTACATTAGTGTTCCTGTTACCTTTTTGCATACTTTACCTATATAGGAATAAAATATTGTGTAGTTATCAAAGTGAATTCCTAGATTTTTTACAGTTTTGCTATGTGTGGTGATATTTCTGCAAAATTAATTATTTTGTTTTCTGGAATTTGCACTATATAGCACCTTGAACCAATAAACAAGCATTGTGTTTTACTTTTGTTAATTAACTGGCCAATTTCTTGAAAATAGGTTAAAATTTTTTATAGAGCGTTTTCTGCTCTTAAGGTTACTTCTTGGAGATTATTAATATCACCACTAAGGAGTAGCTGAGTGTAATCTGCATATTGTGCAACTAAAAGTTCAAAAATGACACAAGATAAATCATTTACATAAATGGAGAAGGGGATAGGACCAAGGACTGATCACTAGGGAACACCAAATGATAAATTATTTTGAGTAGAGATAATGCTGTTAAGATGGATAGACTGATTTCGATTAGACAGACACTCTCTGAACCAGGTCAAGTTAATATTTAGGTTAGTACATTTATTAATAAGAAGTTCATGGTTTACACAGTCAAAGGCTTTTGATAAGTCTTATAATACAAGGAGAGAGGTCTTTTTCTTATCTATATTATTGTAAATCTTATTAGTAACTTTGAGCAGTGCAATTTCTGTCGAGAGTTTTGCTTTGAAACCTTGCTAGTTAATGGCTAATAGTCTGGTTGTCTCTAGATATGACATTAGTTGGAATGCAGCAATTTTTTTCTATTATTTTAGTGCAAATTAGTAGGAGAGAATTGGGATGATAGTTTGTCACATCTTCTCTATCCCCCTTTTTATAAAGAGGTATTACATGTGAAATTTTATAAGAATCAGGAAGCTTTCTAATAACAATGGAGATGTTTACAATGGTAAGAAATATGGTAGCACAATCGACAGGATTGATCTTGAAGTAATCTCTGATGTTTACATTTGAAGAATTGTCATTCAACTAATTATTCATGTTCACTGAGTTGCTGTTTTCTTGCGTTTTCTCCTATGTATTATTGTTAACGGTAGCAAAATAGTTATTAAAGTTTTCCGCTTTGTCTCTCAGCTCCATAATATTTTCATAACCTTCTGAGGTAGTCTTTCCATTCGGAATCAGAGTTCTTATCACTTTCCATGTTGCCCCTGTATCATATTTAGAGTCATCAAATTGTTTCTAGGAAAGGTTTTTTACTTATATCAATGAGGGATCTGACATGTTTCTTTTCTATTTTTATAATATTCACGGAGAGTCATATCATATCTATTTATCTTTAGCTCTTTTTGTATATGATTTCTGATTTCCATTGCTGAGGGGAGGGTTATTTTTCTTGTTACAATGAGTGCAAAATTATCTTGGCATTCATGAAAGCCTTTTGTACGAATTTCAACTTGCAAATAAAAGTTGCCTGTGTTTAAGATACCATTAGGTACATTTCTATTGTTGATTAATGCTTCACAAAATATATCAGGGAAGTATTTTTTTAAGCACTGGAATGTTTTGAAGAGAGGCTTCCTTTTGGGATTGTTGTATGTTTAGTATAGCAATGTTGATCTAGTGATCTGCAATTAGGCAGGGAACTACATCCCAATAGGGTATACTTTCCAATTTATTTGTTATTATCAGATCTATCAGAGTCCTAGAATTAGGGGTTATTCGGGTCGGTTTTGTCACAATTTCAGTTAACTTCTCAATGTTGATCACCTTTTTCATTTTACTCTCAACTGACAACAAATTTTTGTTAAAGCCACCAAGTATGTATACGGGTTTATGGTGCACACAGATATCCCTGGGTGACGGTAAACACGCCCTATAATGAAAGATGGAAATTTCCTATACTGCACAGTGATCTATATATCTTGTAGTTCTTCAATTTTTTTCTGGAACTGTGGTTATTTCTGATGCACTGAAATAATTCGTAGCATAAATACAGACTCCACCCTCTCGGCCATGGTCAGTGCGAAATATTTTAAACTCTGGGATATTCACATGCTTATTCTCAGTTGTAAAAAGAAGCCAAGTTTCACTTACACAGAGGATATCCATGTTGTATACATTTGTTAGCATTGTTATTGCCTCTAAATAAGCAAGATGGGACTGAGCATTCACATGCACTAATGTTACGGTCCTACCATGCTAAATCAGTGAGGTATCTGTAGTCATAGGGTTTGTCCACGGGTTTGACTTTGTGATACCTTTGCAAACTCATAGTCATAGTATGTTCTGGGGTTCGTATCTGTGTGCGCCATAAACCCATATACATACTTGGTGACTTTAATGATGACTTGCTCTCAGCAGATAACAAAATGAAAAGGGTGATCAACACTGTGAAGTTAACACAAATAGTGACAAAACCGACCCGCATAACCCCTAATTCTAGGACTCTTATAGATCTGATAATAACAAATAAAGTGGAAAGTATACCCTATTTGGACGTAGTTCCCTGCCCAATTGCAGATCACGAGCTGAACATTGCTATGCTAAACATAAACAAGCCCAAAAGGAAGCCTCTCTTCAAGACATTCCGGTGCCTAAAAAATTACTCCCTTGATATCTTTTGTGAAACATTAATCAACAACACACATGTACTTAACAAAATTAAATACACAGATAACGTCGATTTGCAGGTTGAGATTCTAACAAAAGTCTTCTTTGAATGCTTAGATAGTTGTGCACCCATTGTAACAAGAAAAATAACCCGCCCATCAGCCCCCTGGCTAACTAATGACATCAAAGAGGCAATGCAAATCAGAAATCAAATACAAAAAGAGCTAAATATGAATAGATATGATATGACTCTCCGAGAACGTTATAAAACAGAAAAGAAACGTGTCAGATCTCTCATCAATGTAAGTAAAAAAGACTTTTACAAAAAAATGATTTAATGACTCTAGACATGATACAGCAGTAACATGGAAAGTGATAAGAAGCATGATACCAAATGAAAAGAGTACCTCAGAAAGTTATGAAAATATTACGGATTTGAAAGACAAAGCAGAAAACTTTAATAACTATTTTGCTAACGTTGGCAAAATTACATATGAAAAAACTCAAGAAAACATCAACTCAGTGAATATGAGTAATTGCTTAAATGACAATTCTTCCAATGTAAACACAAGAGAGTACTTTAAGTTAAATCCTATCGATTGTGCTACCCTAATTTTTATCATAAAAGAGCATAAAAAACTCTGGCTCTTATGGTTCAGATAGTATACCATTTCAGTTCATCAAAGAAGCTCTACCCATGATTGCATCCTATATTCTAACTATTATGAACCCGTCCATTGTTAATAAAAAGTTTCCTGACTCTTGGAAAATATCAAATGTAATACCTCTGCATAAAAAGGGGGAGAGAGAAGATGTGACAAACTATCGTCCCATTTCCCTGCTACCAATTTTCTCTAAAATATTAGAAAAAATTGTTGCATGCCAAGCTATGTCATTATTAGAGTCAAATAGACTATTATCTATTAACCAACTTGGTTTCAGACAGAAACTTTCGACGGAAACTGCACTGCTCAAAGTTACGAATAGTATATATAATAATATAGATATGAAAAATATATCTCTGCTTGTATTATTGGACTTATCAAAAGCCTTTGACAGTGTAAACCATGAAATTCTTTTAAGTAAATGTACTAACCTAAATATTGATCCGAGCTGGTTTAGCGAGTATCTATCTAATCGTAAACAGTCTATACGTCTTAACAACATAATCTCTGTGCCAAAAAATGTATCATTTGGTATCAGTACTTGGTCCTATCCTCTTCTCCATTTACGTAAACGATCTATCTTCTTTCATTTCTGACTGTCTAGTCGCATAATATGCAGATGACACTCAGCTTCTCCTTAGTGGTGATATTAATAATCTCCAAGAGCTAACTTTAAGAGCAGAAAACACTCTATCAAAAATTAAAACCTATTTTCAAGAAATTGGGCTGTTAATTAATGAAGTAAAACACAATGCATGTTTATTGGTTCAAGGTTCCACATAGCACAAATTCCAGAAAACACAACAATTAATTTTTGCGACAATATTATCACACCTAGGAAAACAGTCAAAAACCTAGGAATTCACTTTGATAACCACATGTTGTTTGATTCCCACATAGATAAAGTATGCAAAAAGGTTACAGGAACATTAATGTACTTATCACGTATAAAAGACAATTTTGAGACTACCACTCGAATAACTGTTGTTGAATCTCTAGCCCTAAGTCACATCAATTACTGCACAACTGTTTGGGGAGCTACCACTAAGACTTATATAAACTGAATACAGAAGGTTATTAATTCTGCAGCTCGAGTTGCCCTGGCAGGAATGAGAAAATATGACCACATCACACCAGCTCTCAATAAACTTGGGTGGCTGCGGGCAGAAAACAAGGTCGCTTATGCTATTTATGTTTTTGTATTCAAAATTTTGGACTATCATTATCCTAGCTGGCTATTTGATTTAAAAACAGTCTGGGATATAAGGGGAACCAACACAAGACAGAGCAGTGAGCTCTTTATTCACAGAACAAACACAGAAGCAGGTTCAAAGATGATCGCTATCAAAGGACCAACACTGTGGAATAATATTCCAGAGCATCTTAAAAATGCATCCTCCTTCACAGCTTTCAAAGGCAAACTATATAGTTTTCTTTTGGACAAATAGTTGCTGCTCATTAAGAACTAATTATTCTCATTGTAAGGAAAACAAATATGGAAATTATGCCGATAATAATGATCCGGTATCTAGTGTCATTCTTACTACTTTATTATTAACATTATTGTTAATATTTTTTATTACAGCATTATTATTTGCTATGAAAGCTACATTTAAATTAACTATATGTATTACCCTCTTATTTATTAGTTTAATTACATGTCTACTTATAAGTTACTATCAATGTTGAATAACCATTGTACAAAATGGAAATAAATGTTTGTTTGTTTGTTTTTTGCTTGTTTGTTTGTTTGGTGTCTGTAACTACTGCTTTATGGGTAAGGCAGACTTGAGAATGTGCCATGAAATGATCGGGCCTTCCCAAAGTTTGTTTGCCTAGGTGAGAATCTAGGGTCGTAAGAGCCATCTCTCCAGGACAAGTCTCTCGTGTGTGGACGCTGATAGGAGATCTTTTCATGAGCTCTTTGTTGTTTATTCTAGAATGGCTATAGTTTGGGATATTTTGTTGATAATCCAGGTTGTGACAGCTGTTTACCCCAGGGAAATGGCTGGACAATTCAGCCTGTAGGCCATTGATGTTCGCTACAGAAGTCCCCTGTTTTTTATATGATACATACATATATATATATATATATATATATATATATATATATATATATATATATATATATATATATATATATATATATATATAGCATATATATATATATATATATATATATATATATATATATATATATATATATATATATATATATATATATATATATATATATATAAATATATATATATATATATATATATATATATATATATATATATATATATATATTATATAAATATATATATATATATATATATATATATATATATATATATATATATATATATATATATATATATATATATATATATATATATATATATATAACATTGGCAAAATATCCTGAATATATATAGATATAACGAGTCATTAAATGCATAAACTATTAAACAAATCTCTCTCTCTCCCCCTCTCTCTCTCTCTTTCTCTCTAACAGAAAAAGATTCCTATTGATATGCATCTACAAATGCTTTTAATTTTAAGCAGATAATTTCAGGATAGATATGTACCCCCCTATTATCATGTCTGAGCACATGGTGTTTTTTTTTTCCCCACAAATGACTTGCTATAGCTATTGAGCACTAATTATTTTGACCGAGTGATCAAAGGCAAGAATACACAAATGCCACGTCATTTATACTCCATCCATAGTATAAAGTGAATTTTTTTGTTTTGTTTACTACGGAAAGAGGCAATCTCCGTTATGGCTTATTATTAATCATCAAACCAAGATAGTTTTCTACAAATCGATTGTGACTTGCTCATTAAGATATATGTTATCTAACAACATCACATTCTGGACACATTTAAATACATAAAGATATCAATTAAATGCTAGGAATAGAATCCTAACTATCTGAAATCAGTAAAAGAGAACCTCACACAGCTGCACTAGGAGGGAGGCACAATATCACTAGAGAATTCCACACTCTCACCAGAGGTATAGATCACTCATCTATGATAATAAATACTTAATGAACCATTTTATTCTCCCTTGCATCGACTCTAGCTTAAAAAAAAGTAACAAATTGCTGTCTATATATTATATATGTAAGTGCGACACCAGGACGGAAAAAAACCTTCACTGGACGTGGGCACGATGAATATATAAAGTAGAGAGAAACAGATATCGAGAGTGTAGTAACTTGTCAGATGTGAAGGGATGATTTGAGATATGTAGCGTATTACCTCAGTGTGGCAATATTCTTAAAATGTTATCACATACTGTACATATCCAAATGTTTAAACATATCAGAGCCCATTGCTAGTTGTAATTGGACCCTGACTCACTGCATTCAAAGACAGAGGCAGATAGCACTCCTCTACAAGATGCTTTATGTAAGAGGAAAATTTCATACTCTATGTAGGTAACCCCCGCATTATTTCAGGATGAATGTTTACATTCTTTCTCGTGCTGACTTTAACTTAAAAATAAGATTTAATTTAATTCTACTGTGCCTTATCGCAAGTACAATGCATGCGTACCAAAGTAAAGAGAGAGAGAGAGAGAGAGAGAGAGAGAGAGAGAGAGAGAGAGAGAGAGAGAGAGAGAGAGAGAGAGAGAGAGAGAGAGAGAGAGAGAGAGAGAGAGAGAGAGAGAGAGAGAGAGAGAGAGCAAACAAACAAACAAACAAACAAACATTTATTTCCATTTTGTTCAATGGTTATTCAACATTAATAGTAACTTATAAGTAGACATGTAATTAAACTAATAAAGAGGAGGGTTATACATATAGTTAAATTAAATGTAGCCTTCATAGAAACTAATAATGCCGTAATAAAAATGTTAACATTAATGTTAATAATAAAGTAGTAAGTATGCCACTAGATACAGGATCGTTATTATCGGCATAATTTCCATATTTGTTTCCTTACAATGAGAATAATTAGTTCTTAATGAGCAGCAACTATTTGTCCAAAAGAAAACTATATAGTTTGCCTTTGAAAGCTGTGAAGGAGGATGCATTTTTAAGTTGCTCTGGAATATTATTCCAGAGTGTTGGTCCTTTGATAGTGATCATCTTTGAACCTGCTTCTGTGTTTGTTCTGTGAATAAAGAGCTCACTGCTCTGTCTTGTGTTGGTTCCCCTTATAGCCCTGACTGTTTTTAAATCAAATAGCCAGCTAGGATAATGATGGTTCAAAATTTTGAATACAAAAACATAAATAGCATAAGCGACCTTGTTTTCTGCCCGCAGCCACTCAAGTTTATTGAGAGCTGGTGTGATGTGGTCATAGTTTCTTATTCCTCCCAGGGCAACTCGAGCTGCAAAATTAATAAGCTTCTGTATTCAATTTATCTGAGTCTTAGTGGTAGCTCCCCAAACAGTTGTTCAGTAATTATTGTGACTTAGGGCTAGAGATTCAACAACAGTTATTCGAGTGGTAGTCTCAAAATTGTCTTTTATACGTGATAAGTACATTAATGTTCCTGTAACCTTTTTGCATACTTTATCTATGTGGGAATCAAACAACATGTGGTTATCAAAATGAATTCCTAGGTTTTTGACTGTTTTCCTAGGTGTGATAATATTGTCGCAAAAATTAATTGTTGTGTTTTCTGGAATTTGTGCTATGTGGAACCTAGAACCAATAAATATGCACTGTGTTTTACTTTCGTTAATTAACAGCCCAATTTCTTGAAAATAGGTTTTAATTTTTGATAGAGTGTTTTCTGCTCTTAAAGTTAGCTCTGGGAGATTATTAATACCGCCACTAAGGAGTAGTTGAGTGTCATCTGCATATTGTACGACTAGACAGTCAGAAATGAAAGAAGATAGATCATTTATGTAAATGGAGAAGAGGATAGGACCAAGTACTGATCCCTGTGGAACACCAAATGATACATTTTTTGGCACAGAGATAATGTTGTTAAGACGGTATGGACTGTTTACAATTAGATAGATACTCGCTAAACCAGCTTGGATCAATATTTAATTTAATACATTTACTTAAAAGAATTTCATGGTTTACACTGTCAAAGGCTTTTGATAAGTCCAGTAATACAAGCATAGATATTTTTTTCATATCTATATTAATATTTATACTATTCGTAACTTTAAGCAGTGCAGTTTCCGTCGAAAGCTTCAGTCTGAAACCATGTTGGTTAATACTTAATAGTCTATTTGATTCTAAATATGACATAAGTTGGCATGCAACAATTTTTTCTAATATTTTAGAGAAAATGGGTAGCAGGGAAATGGGACGATAGTTTGTCACATCTCTGTCCCCCTTTTTATGTAGAGGTATTACATGTGATATTTTCCAAGAGTCACGAAACTTTTTAGTGACAATAGAAGTGTTCATAATAGTTAGAATATAGGATGCAATCATGGGTAGAGCATCTTTGATGAACTGAAATGGTATACCATCTGAACCATAAGAGCCAGAGTTTCTTAGGCTCTTTATGGTAAGAATTAGGGTAGCACAATCGATAGGATTTATCTTGAAGTACTCTCTTGTGTTTGCATTGGAAGAATTGTCATTTAAGCAATTACTCATATTCACTGAGTTGATGTTTTCTTGAGTTTTTTCATATGTAATTTTGCCAACGTTAGCAAAATAGTTATTAAAGTTTTCTGCTTTGTCTTTCAAATCCGTAATATTTTCATAACTTTCTGAGGTACTCTTTTCATTTGGTATCATGCTTCTTATCACTTTCCATGTTGCTGCTGTATCATGTCTAGAGTCATTAAATTGTTTTTTGTAAAAGTCTTTTTTACTTGCACTGATGAGAGATCTGACACGTTTCTTTTCTGTTTTACAACGTTCTCGGAGAGTCACATCATATCTATTCATTTTTAGCTCTTTTTGTATTTGATTTCTGATTTGCATTGCCTCTTTGATGTCATTAGTTAGCCAGGGGGCAGAGAGGCGGGTTATTTTTCTTGTTACAATGGGTGCACAACTATCTAAGCATTCAAAGAAGACTTTTGTTAGAATCTCAACCTGCAAATCTATGTTATCTGTGTATTTAATTCTATTAAGTGCATTTGTGTTGTTGATTAATGTTTCACAAAAGATATCAGGGGAGTAATTTTTTAGACACCGGAATGTCTTGAGGAGAGGCTTCCTTTTGGGCTTGTTTATGTTTAGCATAGCAATGTTCAGCTCGTGGTCTGCAGTTGGTCAGGGAACTACGTCCCAATAGGGTATACTTTCCACTTTATTTGTTATTATCAGATCTATAAGAGTCCTAGAATTAGGGGTTATGCGGGTCGGTTTTGTCACTATTTGTGTTAACTTCACAGTGTTGATAACCCTTTTCATTTTGTTATCTGTTGAGAGCAAGTCATCATTAAAATCACCAAGTATGTATATGGGTTTATGACGCACACAGATATTTCTGAATGTTTCTAGCAGATGATTGAATGAACTGGTAGGTGCTTTAGGGTGACGGTAAACACACCCTACAATGGAAGATGGAAATTTCTGATACTGCACAGTGATCCATAAATCTTCGAGCTCCTCAGTTTTTTCTAAACCTGTGGTTATTTCTGATGCACTAAGATAATTTCTAACATAAATACAAACCCCACCACCTCGGCCATGGTCATTGCGAAATATTTTAAAGTCTGGGATATTCACATATTTATTTTCAGTTGTAGGAGGAAGCCAAGTTTCACTTACAGAGAGGATGTCTATGTTGTAGTCTTTTGTTAGCATTATTATTTCCTCAAAATGAGCGAGCAGGGACTGAGCGTTCACATGTACTAATGTTACATTCTTACCATGTTTCATTGGGGTGGTATCCATAGTCATAGTTGTGGTTTCGACTGTGTGATTCTGCTGGGAATTCATCATTGTAGTGTGTTCTGGGGTTAGCCCATGGATCCTGGTGTCTGTACCTGCCGTTGGATGTGTAACGCTGGTTTGAGTACGTGCCGTGGTATGATCGGGCCTTCCCAAAGTTTGTATGCCTAGGTGAGTGTCTAGGGTTGTAAGAGCCTTCACTCCAGGAGAAGTCTCTTGAGAGCGAGAGAGAGAGAGAGAGAGAGAGAGAGAGAGAGAGAGAGAGAGAGAGAGAGAGAGAGAGAGAGAGAGAGAGAGAGAGAGAGAGAGATTAGCGTACACAGTTCGTATACATATATTAAAGCATGCAAACCACCCGTACTTATTGGGAATTGGTCCCTGATTCTTTGATATAATAGGTATGGGGGGGGGGGGCGTAACCACTGAACTACAAGATATTATGTAAGAGAAAATCCCATACGCATATCAGATAACATGGGAAACTACCTTCTTTAACTAAATGCTTGAGTATTTTCAGTGTCTACTACAATGCAGGGATGGTTTTGATCCTTTCCCTTCCCTCATCTGTGGAAATCGTCATCAAACAGTATCGTATTCTCTAGATGTGTAAATATGAAATTCATAAGCATTTTTGGTATTCTTAACGGAAGGGAGTTGTTTACATTTTGTGAGGTCGGAAATCCTTATTTTTGTTCTTGTCTCTCCTCAGATTCTTTCTATATTTGGCAAATCATTGGGTAATGCACAAGTTGATACGGGGCTACTAGAGTGTCGCTCTGACCATGAAATGTATAACATTGCACTGCGCTTTGTTAAAAAAAAAAATGGAATCTAGCAATATGATGCATGCTTAAATTTCATGAAATCAGAATCTCTCTCTCTCTCTCTCTCTCTTCTCTCTCTCTCTCTCTCTCTCTCTCTTCTCTCTCTCTCTCTCTCTCTCTCTCTCTCTCTCTCTCTCTCTCTCTATGACCTGAGCACGAATTTATTTCAGCTGTTCTATTAATATATCAGGTATTCAGTTAACCTCTGACTTGTCTTGGAGGAATCACATAATTCAAATGACTAAAGCTGCATCTAAGAAATTGGGAGTTAGGTCTCGTTATCATCATTACTTTCTTCAGCTCTGTCACTAAAAGATCTATGAAGGTCTAATCCGTTCCTTCTTAGAATACTGCTCTCACATATGGGGTGCTTCTTCATATACTTGTCTTCATGATAGGGGTAAATACAAAGGCCATCAGACTCATTAAAGATCCTGTTCTTACTTCTAATCTGAATTATCATTTTCTTTACCAGAAGGTGTCATATCTCTCTCTTTTTTTATCAGTATTACT
>JAXCGZ010005674.1:212500-217500 GCA_037179515.1 Halocaridina rubra
TTCCCACATTCACCTCTGCCTCTTCTATAAATCTTCCTCTCCTCCTTTTCTTTTTCTCCCCTAACTCTTCCTCTTCCCTATAACTCTCCCTTTCTATCTCCCTCTTCCCTAAATCGTGTGGTTTCCTTTCCTTCCTCTCACTCTCCTAGCTTTTCTCTTCCTCTCCTGCCTCTTTCTACATTTCTTGAATTATTTCCCGTGCTCCCCTTCATCTCTCCTTCCTTATGCCTGTCTTTTCTCTCCTTTCCCTGTCACTCTTCCCAAAATATTCCTCTCCTCTATTCCTTCCTCTCAGTCTCTTCCCTTAAATATTCCTCTCTTCCCTTCGGTCTTCTCTCCCACTTCCTTAAATCTTTCTTTTTCCTCTTCTTCCTCTTACTCCTTTCACTGAATATTTATCTCTTACTTCCCTCAGCTAAATATCTCCCTTTTATCTTTCTCTCTCCCTCTTGCTTCAATCTTCCTCGCTTCCTTCCTTCCATTCACCCTCTTCCCTAAATCTTCCTATCCTCCCTTCCTTCCTCTCTCCCTCTGACTTAAATCATATTCTTTTCCCTTCCTCTTCCATCTTTTAAACTCTCCCTCCATATGATTATAATATTTATAAATTCTGCTACTACTATGACGAAGAATAGAAAAAGAAAAGTAGTTCCCCCTTCACTTTTTTTTCTATATATAACTCATTACATCTTCCTCCCTCGTCTCTTTCTTAGGTCTCTCTTCTTTCAATAATACTAAACCTAAATGAATTCCATAATACAACTTGTTGCTGAAATTTGCTAAATGTGATTACTTTAGGTGTGAAGCAACAACTTCAGTTATCGAAATTTGATGATATTTTTTTGGAGTACCTGAGACAACAACTTTCACGACTGAAAAATTGATAAAATATATTTGGAGCGACGATTCTGAGTATTAACAATTGGTAAAATACTCTTGAAATTACAGAGGCAATAACATTACTGACAATCAGTAAACATACATACATACATACATACATACATATATATATATATATATATATATATATATATATATATATATATATATATATATATATATATATATATATATATATATATATATATAAACAAATTAGCACATCACATACGTTAAAACATGAATAATTTTTGCCCCGACCGGTACTTGAACCCAGGACTTATAATTACTAAGCCAAGGCGCTACCAACTACATCATAGAAGGTTAAAAGGAAACAGGCCTTATAGCTTATATCTGCTATGGTAGGAATAAATTCATTCTATCTGAATGCCACTATGTTCATATTACAGTTTCCCCAACCTTATTCATGGTATCGATTTCGCATTTAATTCAACTCCCAATCTCATTCGGGACCAACATTTACCAAATAAGGATATTTCATATGTAACAACATAAATAATTTTTACCCCGACCAGGACATGAACCTAGGACTTATAATTACTAAGCCAAGGCACTATGAAACCGAAACCACGAGTGAGGTTGGGGAAGCTGTAATATGAACATAGTGGCATTCAGATAGTATGTGTTCATTCCTAGATATAAGCTATAAGGTCTATTACATCTTTAACCTTCTGTGGTGCAGTTGGTAGCACCTTGGCTTAGCAATTATAAGTCCTAGGTTCAAGTCCTTGTCGGGGTAAAAATGATTCTTGTTTTCACATATGTACTGTGCTTATTTGGTTATTGTTGGTCGTGAATTCGATTGGGAGTTGAATTAAAGGCAAAAAACGAAACCACGAGTGAGGCTGGGGAAACTGTAATATGAACATAGTGGCATTCAGATAGAATGCATTTATTCCTACTATAGCAGATATAAGCTATAAGGTCTGTTTCCTTTTACCCTTCTGTGGTGTAGTTGGTAGCGCCTTGGCTTAGTAATCATAAGTCCAAGATTCAAGTCCCAGTTGGGGTAAAATTGATTCATATATATATATATATATATATATATATATATATATATATATATATATATATATATATATATATATATATATATATATATATATATTTGTTGTTGTTGTTGTTCTTCTTCTTCTGGGTCTTCTTCTTCTTCTTCTTATATATATATATATATATATATATATATATATATATATATATATATATATATATATATATATATATATATATATATATATATATATATATATATGCATATATATATATATATATATATATATATATATATATATATATATATATATATATATATATATATATATATACATATATATATATATATATATATATATATATATATATATATATATATATATATATATATATATATATATATATATATATATATATATATATATGTAGTAGTAGTAACTTTGTATTTGAATGTTGGTAAAAGGACTCTAGATCAAGTTACTGTAGCAGCAGCATATGTGATTTTTAATTTGGAGAAACGTCTTGTCGCTTTGGAGTAAATGAGGCAACAACTTTCATGACTGAAATTCGGCATAGTTCACATAAAAATTGGGTGAAGTTCCCCTGGAGTAATTTAGGCAAAAGCGTCTTTCTCTCGGTCTTTATACTGTAAAATGTCTTTTTTTTTTATTTATTTAGGAAACTGTACATGGGGACGTGCACATGGGCACTCCCAGTGATATTGCAGTTGATAAACACAACAATCTATTTGGTTATGTATAAATAAAATACTGATAGAATTTGCAATTAATTTTAAATATCATAGCAAGTAATTAATGATAAAATGCACTCTGCGATTATTAATTAAGAGTAATATTATTATGGTTTACATGTATTAATAGCAGATGAGCACTCTAGGATTTTGAATTAAGAGTAATATTTGTAACGGTATTTTTCAATAGCCCTTGTTGAGCGCTATTATCTAAGTTAAATTTCCACTTTTCCATAGTACCACTCCAGACAATTTAAAGCAGATATAGAATAACAATTTACAGGTTAGAGTAATAAGTAGGTACATATACATATGCATGCATGCACATATACCTATATACATACAAATACATACATGCACACATACATACATATACATACATACACACATACATGCATATACATACATACATACACATAAATACATACATACATATATATACATCTATATATGCACATATATACATACATACATACATACATACATACATATATATATATATATATATATATATATATATATATATATATATATATATATATATATATATATATATATACATATATATACATACACACATACATACATATATATATATACATATGCACATACATACACACATACATACACTCATATGTATGCATAAACTCATATATACATAATTAATTAGATGAGCAATAAAAATGCCACTGGAGCTTCATAGTCATACATATCAAGGGGAGATTATTTTATTTTATTTTATTAATTTCTTGCGCCAAGGCGTCAGACATTACATGAGTTCATACAAATAATGCTTCAAATGGATACAAAACCAAGAATTGAACATAGTTTACTGGGAGGTGTACACATTGATAAAACATTGCTGCATACTAACACACAACTCACAGTATGGCAGCACAGAGTACATTATATGCAAAAGTAAAGCTCAGAGAAACGCAGAATCACAAACAGAATTATACAGCAATATACAGAAAATATATGTATAATTCAATATAATTAATGGCCACCAAAGTGAGGATAACGAGCAAGAATAACATCAAGGTTGTCATCATTAAGTAAAAATGAGCAGATCTGTATTAAGTTCTGACCTCGTGGTAAAACATCTCTCACTGTGGGGCACTGAAGACAATAGTGGTCAAGAGTGTTAGCATTAGGACAGTCGCATAATTTACAGGAGGTGTACTGTGGCATATCTAGAGTCTGGGAGACCTGCCATAAAGGCCGATACCCCATTCTGAGCCGAGCACTAAGTACATTGTTTTTCCGCACCATTAACCCGCGTCTGCGATACTTGTAGCGACTGTGAAGAAAGTGATCATGGTGCTGTATGGACACACTGTTGGCCCTCTCCGTGTCCCTGCGCTGGACCGTCATGGCAAACCCAGCTGAGTAGATGATGTTACGTAGGCATCGGAGGGAGGGCTCAGCGTCCAGAGCATGCCCATCCAGCATACAGGCCGCCTTGGCAAGACGATCCGCTGTGTCGATGCCAGTCAACCCAATGTGGGATGGAGTCCATACAAACAACACAACAAGAGAAGCATCCCAAGCGGCCGCGAGGCGACATAGTATATCTCCCACAGCACGGCCACAGATAGGTCTTGGCGAGGATAGGGCTTGTAGGGCCGATTGGGAGTCACAAATTATTACCCCATTCACTCGTCGTCGAACAAGGAGAGTCACGGCATCCAAGATGGCATTCAGTTCACAGTAGGTGGAGCTCGACGAGGTGGGTAGTCTACGGCCAATCCATGAATCAGCCGGCACAGGCGGCTCCATGGTGGGGGAAAACACAGCACATGCCGCCCTCCCACCTGCTTGCACAGAACCATCAACATAGACGTGGTGTGCTGCAGGGACAGACGTGGACGCATCAGCGATAGTCTCCAGAGCTAACTGTCTCTGCAAGGGGGGATAGACATCCTTCGAGGTCGGTGTATATGTGACAGCGGGGAGGGGGACACGCCAGGGTGGTAAATCTGGGACAGCCGCCTGCACTGGCAGGTCGATGTCAAGGCCACGGAGAATGTCACTCACCACCCTGATAAGGTTATGATCTCCTGCTCGAAGTGGGAGCCTGGGTGCGTCTGGATCCAGTGACGTCCTCATGACAGCAGAGAAGTACGGAGCAAGAAAGGGGTAGTGAAGACACTTAACAGTAAAATAGGACACATTGGCATAAATCCTCTCCACAAGAGGGGGCAAGTTGAGCTCCAACTGCATACTCACAATACGGGTAGAGAGAGAACATCCCAAGATAAATCTCATGACTCGATTCTGGAACTTTTCAAGTGGCTCGAGAGCTGGTCTAGGAAGTTGACACAAGGCAGGAGACAGATAGTCAACCACTAACCGA
>JAXCGZ010005674.1:225000-227500 GCA_037179515.1 Halocaridina rubra
GGAGGTTTAATTCATGTTGCATATTAATAATTCTGGTGCTCATAGGGCAGCCAAGAATAATTCTCATAGCTTTGTTTTGATTTTTTTTAGGGGTCTTAAGATAGATGTAGTCATAGTACAGAGCTGCAGGGTGTAATAGTCGACTAATGACCTGACATATGCGAGATAGAAAGTTCGGCATATGTTGATACCATCACCAGATACCCTATTGGCAAGTAGCTTTAATGGTCTGAGTCTCTGTTGCAGTTTTTCACACAAATCTTGGACATACTCTGTGTGAGGGGGAGAAGGAACTGGTATTCCCAAATATTTGTAATTTTCGTACACCTTAACCATTTGATTGTTTAATACAAGGTGAGGCTCTTACGAAATACTGGAAAAAGTTTTTGGAGTTGAAATGACAACACCAATATCTTTTGATACTTGAAACAATTTGTTAAGTATTATTTGCATATCATTGGCAGAAGGCGCCCTTATACAAATGTCATCTGCATAGCATATGATGGTGAATTCATCATTTGGTAGTCTGAGAGACTTGAGAAGCTTATCCATTAAGATGTTAAAGGAGGGGGAGACAGAACTCCTCCCTGAGGAGTTCCCAGTGTAAATTCCTTTCCAATGGAAGAAAGATAGCCTTTGTAGTACACTTTAGAGGTTCGACTACTTAGTAACATCTAATTAGTTGCAGTAGTTAACCTTTGACCTCTAAAGTTGCTAAATGATCCAAAATAGCGGTTCTGTTTGCAATATCAAAGGCATTTTGCAAATCTAGAAAAGCAGTGACTTCAGAGCAGTGCTCAGCATTTGTAAATTCTACAAAACACTCTTTGGTACTTTTTCCTTTCCTAAATCCATACATATTATTTGCTAATTTTCCCTCGAGAGTGAAATCAAGTCTGTTAAGAATGACTCTCTCAAAGGCTTTGCAGAGATAGGTCTTAATTTTGTACGTTCTTTTTTTGCAATTGGAATAATAATGCTTTTTTTCATTGTTCTGGGAGTGTGCCCTCATTATAAATAGTGCTGAATAAAAACTGAATTGGATTAATACCATTACAAATATCATCATTGAGATCTCGGATTACTTGGTACGTAATGCTATCCTCAAACGGAGAGGTGCTCTTCCCATGGGAGAGAGCAAAGTCCAATTCATTTTTGATTATGTAGTCCATGAATCTGTCCTCTTCCATTGTTCTTGCACAAGATAATTCTATGTTCATCATTCTTTCAAAGTCAAGATTTCTTAATCGTTGTTGAATATCGCATGGCAGGTTTTCAAAGGAAGATGTCTTAGAAGTTCTTCAGCAAGAGTTTGTTTGTGACACACTGATGGTTTTGCCTACCAGAGCATCATTTGACTGCCAGATATTAGAACTACTAGTATGAGCATTGATAGACTGTAGGAAGTTTTGAAAGTGCTTAATTCGAACATCACTTTTAAGCTCACGGTACTCTCGTAGCGTAAGTAGCAGATTATCAAGAATGGTTGCATTGTTGTCCCTTTTATGCATATCAACTGCACTGTCTACCTGTTTTTTAAATGTGTTTAGCTTATTATCTTCTGTCCAATTGTTTTCCTTCTTGATTGCTCGTCTGCCATTGTAATTATCTGATGTTATCTGATGATTACAAATTCTTTGTGCCTTGCATTAAAATCTGCAGCGAATATAATGTTCTCATAAATAAGAGGATGTGATACTTTTGCTTCATTGAAGGCCTCAGTTCCAATATATGTTTTACAAACATAAAAAGGATTGGTTTTGACATTTATTTTGAAAAGTATCTATTTGACATTCTTGTTATCCTTTGGAGTAACTGAGACGCCATGTAATGGAATTCTGACATTGGAGTCAATGAGCTAGAAATATGAGTTGACAAAATGGTGCAAAATTTTATTTAGGAGGCAACATCTTTGCTCTCTGAAATTCGGTAATATATATATATATATATATATATATATATATATATATATATATATATATATATATATATATATATATATATATATTTTTTTAAACTGAGGTAAATACATTTGTTGCTAAATCTCTGGAAGAGGTTTTCAGACTCAGCAACTTAGTCCTTTGACATTCTGTCAAATGTTATCATCTTTGGAGCAGTTGAGTTAACTTTGGAGTAGCATAGATATGGTAATATTTTAACACTTTTATATAAAGTCATCGATCTAAATTTAGTGTTTGGACTTTGGTAAAATATCTTTTCCTTCAGATTAATTTTAGGCATGTTAGTGACTTTAATTCTATAAAATGTCTTGGTCTTATAAGTAAATTAGACAAAAACTTTAAAGACTGAGATTCGGTCGAATGTCTTTCATATAATTCAAGCAGAAAATTTTGTAACTGAAATTCCACATAATATATTCGATTTTAGAGTAGCTGCCAAACTGTTGCAGTCATAAAATCCTCATTTACTCTTGAATAATAATAATAATGATAATAATAATAATAATAATAATAATAATAATAATAATAATAATAATAAT
>JAXCGZ010005674.1:230000-240000 GCA_037179515.1 Halocaridina rubra
TTTCTCTTCTCACACCCGTTCTTGCTCTCACCACTTCATTCCTAACCCTATCCAATCGAGATACACCAGTCATACTCCTCAGGCATTTCATCTCAAACACATTTATTTTCTGTCTCTCACTTACTTTCATACCCCATAACTCTGATCCATACATCACAGTTGGCACAACCACTTTCTCATACAAAACTTTCTTAACATTCATTTCCAACCCTCTATTCTTCATCACTCCTTTCAATGCACCCAACACTTTACATCCTTCATTCACTCTGTGACACACATCTTCTTCCACCCCACCATTTGCAGCTATAATCGAGCCTAAATACTTAAACTGATTAACCTCCTCAAGTGTCTCTCCATTCAACATAACATTCAATCCAGCGCCATCCTCATTTCTTGTACACCTCATAACCTTACTCTTTCCCACATTCACTCGCAGCTTCCTTCTCTCACACACCATTCCAAATTCTGACACTAACTGACACAGCTTTTCCTCTGAATCTGCCACCACCACAGTATCATCTGCAAACAGCAACTGATTCAGCTCCCACTCGTTATCATCCCCATCTACCATTCTCAAACCTCGACCACGCACTCGTTCATTCACCTCTCTTACAACTCCATCAATATACAAATTGAACAGCCATGGTGACATCACATATCCCTGTCTCAGTCCCACACTCACTGGAAACCACTCACTCACTTCATTCCCTACCCTAACACAAGCTCTACTACCCTCATGCAAACTCTTCACTGCATGCAACAATTTACCATTGATTCCGTATAATCTCAAAACATTCCACATAGCCTCTCTATCAACTCTATCATATGCTTTCTCCAGATCCAAAAATGCAAATTACACATCCTTACCCTTTGCTAAATATTTCTCACATAACTGCCTAACTATAAAAATCTGATCTATACAACCTCTACCTCTCCTAAAACCACTCTGCACTTCCGCGATCACATATTCTGTCTTATCCCTAATCCTATTAACCAGTATCCTACCATACACTTTTCCTACCACACATAACAAACTTATACCCCTAAAATTACTGCATTCATACATATCTCCCTTACCTTTGTATAGGGGCACTATACAGGCAATCACTCAATCCACTGGCACTATTGACAACATAAAGCATATATAAAACACTCTCACTAACCATTCCAATGCAGTCACACCCCCTTCTTTCAACAGCTCCGCTCTCACACCATCCATTCCGGGTGCTTTACCTGCTTTCGCTTCATACAATACCCTTTTCACCTCCTCTCTTGTAATCTCTCTCTCATTTTCATCTCCCATTACTGGCCCTTGAACCCCTCCCACTGCCACTATAGCTGCCTCTCTATCTTCCTTAACATTCAGCAAGCACTCAAAATATTCTGCCCATCTTTTCCTTGCATTGCTCCCTCTTAACATCTGTCCATTCACATCTTTCACTGTCTCTTCCATCCTCGATCCACCCTTCCTGCCTCTCTTCACTTCTTTCCAAAACTTCTTTTTATTCTCCTCATATGACCTACTAAAATCCTGTCCCCACCTAACATTTGCCAACCTCTTCTCTTCCTCTACCTTCCGCTTGGTTACCACATTTTTCTTCCTATATCTTTCATACTTCTCCCTACTTTTACACTGCAGCCATTCCTCAAAAGCCCTCTTTTTCTCTTCCACCTTCATTTTCACCCCTTCATTCCACCACTCGCTGCCCCTCCTCATGCCACCTCCAACAAACCTCTTTCCACACACATCACTTGCATGTTCCACAAAACATTCTTTCATCAACCCCCATTCCTCCCCTAACTCCCCAACTTTTCTTTCTTTCACCCTGTCATATGCCACTCTCAACATGTCCTGATATTCCTGTCTCTACTCTGGCTTTTTCAACTCTTCCACCTTCACTATTTCCCTTCTACATCCCCCCACACTATTTCCCCACTCTTTTGCTACTACCACTTTTGCTTCAACCAAAAAATGATCAGACATCCCAGCAGCCACACCTCTGAATGCATGTACATCTTTCACTCTACCAATCATGCTCTTTGCTACCAACACATAATCCATCAATGCTCTTTCTTTCAGTCTTCCATTTGCCACTCTCATCCATGTATACTTATTTATTAACTTCTTCTTAAATAAACTATTACCTATCACCAACTCTTGCTCCACACACATATCTAACAGTCTCTCGCCACTCTCATTCTCACCTGGTACCCCATACTTTCCTACAACACCTTCTATCTCTCCATCACCCACTCTGGCATTCAAGTCACCCAACACAACTACATAGTTCCTTCTACTCAGACCATCCACACATCTAGTTAACTCATTCCAGAATTCATCCCGCCCTTCCTCACTTCTCTCACATCCTGGCCCATACGCACTAACAAAAGCCCAACATTCCCTTCCTATCCTAGCCCTCACCCACATCAGCCTAGATGACACTTCTTTCCATTCCACTACCTGATTTACCATCCATTCACTCAGCAATAATGCCACACCTTCTCTCGCTCTCCCCCTTTCAACCCCAGACACCCTACCCGTCACATCACCAAATGCCACTTCTCCTTTTCCTTTCATCTTCGTCTCACACAATGCTAATACATCCATCCTCCTCTTACCAAACATATATCCAATCTCACATCTTTTGCTCTCTATCGTACTACAACCACACACATTTAGACACCCCAAAACTAGAGTTTGGGGAGAAGTTATTCTCACCTCTACTCCCCTTCTTCTTTGACGTCTCGCAGGAGGTTGATACAAGGGGGGAATTCCTAGTCCCCCCACCCCGTCCACTTTTAGTCGCCTTTTACGACACGCAGGGAATACGGTGAGGCTATTCTTTGATATTGTTCCCGCCCCACAGGGCACTATATATATATGTATATATATATATATATATATATATATATATATATATATATATATATATATATATATATATATATATATATATATAGTTAGCTAGATAGATAGATAGATAGATAGATAGATAGATAGAGAGAAAGAGAGAGATAATGAATATGCTGACATATAGTTATGAACTTGGAGTAGTCATTAAGTTGCACGAATATGATTAATATGGTAACTCGAATACGGACCCAGAAGAATGTGATTAAAATTATATATATATATATATATATATATATATATATATATATATATATATATATATATATATATATATATATATACATATATATACATATATATATATATATATATATATATATATATATATATATATATATATATATATATATATATATATATATATATATATATAAATATATATATATATATATATATATATATATATATATATATATATATATATATATATATATATATATATATATATATATATATATATATATATATATAGATATATATATATATATATATATATATATATATATGATATAGATAGAGAGAGAGAGAGAGAGAGAGAGAGAGAGAGAGAGAGAGAGAGAGAGAGAGAGAGAGAGAGAGAGAGAGAGAGAGAGAGAGAGAGAGACTTTGTGACATCTTGTTGAATTATTTCATCTTTTGAGAGAGAGAGACAGAGTGAGAGAGACTCTGTGACATCTTGTTGAATTATTTCATCCTTTGAGAGAGAGAGAGAGAGAGAGAGAGAGAGAGAGAGAGAGAGAGAGAGAGAGAGAGAGAGAGAGAGAGAGAGAGAGAGAGAGAGAGAGAGACTTTGTGACATCTTGTTGAATTATTTCATCTTTTGAGAGAGAGAGACAGAGAGAGAGAGAAGAGAGAGAGAGAGACTTTGTGACATCTTGTTGAATTATTTCATCCTTTGAGAGAGAGAGAGAGAGAGAGAGAGAGAGAGAGAGAGAGAGAGAGAGAGAGAGAGAGAGAGAGAGAGAGAGAGAGAGAGAGAGAGAGAGAGAGAGAGAAAAAAATGATAAATGTGTCCTAGTGTTTGTGGGTTGTTGAAATTAATGTTTCGTAAAATGCGCGTGGAATTTAAAGTAATAACAATATTGAAATAAATAGATGGTCTGACACAATATGATATAAAGACACTGCCATTGCGATGTTGTTGTTGTTGTTGTTGTTGTTGTTGTTGTTGTTGTTGTTGTTGTTCTTCTTCTTCTTCTTCTTGTTTTTTGTTTTTGTTCTTGATCGTCTTCTTCTGTATTATTATTATTGTTATTATTATTATTATTATTATTATTATTATTATTATTATTATTATTATTATTATTATTATTATTATTATTATTATTATTATTATTATTATTATTGTTTACTTATGTTGTTGCTTTTTTCTCCTTCTTTTCCGTTTTGTTATTGCTATTTCTATTAGAATTTTTGTATATGATGGCATATCCCACTGTTATCTGAGGGTGGCCCCAGATTGTAGCATTACATTTTTTTTTTAATTGTGACATCGGGACTGGAATATAAAATTGGCCTAATCGGGCTCGGTCACCAACAAAACATGAGATGAAGACAAAAGTACCAGTTCAAGGTCAAGGAAGAAATAATAGAATGATGAAATATAGAGTAAAGACAGGCTGAAATAAATAGTCAAAGTAGTGAAGACCTTGACACATGGTAGGATTATGCATTGAGATAACGATAGATTAAATGTTTGAAAGAAGAGAGTTAATAATAGTTTGGGAAGACACAAGGGAGAAGAGAGTTTAGAGGTGGAAAAAAAAAAATAGAAGCAGTAACTGCGCCGACTAGTTCACGAGCTAAAAATCTCCACACAGTACCAGCGTGAATAAACCGCCTGGTGTGTGTTACACGGTCTTACCAGAGGGGGAAGAATGCATCTCGCGAACTAATCAGAGCAGCGATGAAGATAGTACAGATAGAAAAGAGAAGGAGATGATGCCTTCTGGCGAAGAGAAAGAATCAGATTAAGAATAAGAGAAGGGTCATTAAGCATGAGATTTAACCCTATCAAGGGAATAAGCATAAGAAGGGGTACCCCAGATGTAAGAGCAGTATTCTAATCAGGGACGAATAGGACCTTTAAAGATATTCAGTAACTAGAAGGGGAAAAGTAAAGACGAAAGTGACACAGAACTCCCGATTTCTTAGATGCTGTAGAAATTTGAACTATGTGACTTCTCCAAGACAAGTTAGAGGCTATCTGGATTCCTAATATATTAACAGAATTAAGATTTTAAAGTTCGTTATTTTCGAAGATGATACTGCTATCAGGAGGAAAAGTAGATAAAGAAATAGCCAGAAACCGCATTTTTGAGGTATTAAATTTAACTAAATTTTGGGTGCCCTTGCTTCTTTCAGTCTCCACTTTTCTAACATTCGTGGCCTGAACTCTAATCTTTCGTCTTTGGAACAGCACTTGGGTACTTCCCTCCCTAACCTCCTCCTTTTCTCTGAATCTCAGCTTCCACTGATTCATTTCAAATATATCACTATAACCTGTACTCTCGTTTTCGTTCCAAAGGTGTGGTATATGCCTACTGCAACATTAACACTCCTATTGCAAGGCTAACAGACCTTGATACCCCTGACTTTGATGTTTTCTGGCTGAAAATCTATTTTTCCATTACCACTATATTCCTTAGATTCTGCTATCGTTCGCCAAACTTCACTGACTTTGCATCTTTCTTTGAATATCTGTCCTCTTGCTATGAATCCTTGCTATCTTCTCACCCACATGTCGAAGTTCTCTATATTGGGGACTTCAGTGTACACCACAGTGAGTGACTTAATTCATCTCACACTGATGTAGGAAGAAGTTAGGCCCTTGCTTTCTCTATTACACACAATCTGGAGCAATTATCAAACATCCTACTGGTGTTCCCAATCGACTCGAACATGCAGCCAACAGTCTTGACCTATTTCTTACTTCTAACCCTTCAAACTACTTTTATTCTGTACTTTCTCCTCTTGGCAAATCTGACCACTCTGCGATCTCAATCTCCTCCAATTTTGCTCCCCCTCCATCAGTCCTTCCTACTCAGTGCTGCCTTTGGCATCTTGAGCGTACCCAACGTGAAGATTTGCATAACTCCTTTTTAACTCTCCATGGAATGACTACTGCATTTGGTCCTGCAACCCTGATCAGGTAGCTCTAAGAGTTGCCGAGATCATAACCTCGGGAATGGAGGCATACATCCCCTCCTCTATGAAAACTTTTTCTCCCCCTAATCCTTGGTTTGACCGTGCCTGCTCCATGGTTTTTCAGACTAGGGATCGGGCATACCAGTCGCACCAAGCCTCTCCTTTTAATTTAACCCGCTCTGCTTTTATTGTAGCTAGGAATCACTTTACTGCTCAGATTCAAAGGTCAAGGCTTCCTTGGTAGGAAGGAAAGTTGATGACCTTAACTCCTCCCCCACTGACAAATGTTTCTGATCCTTAGCCAAAAACCTCTCCAAAAATTTCTCTAACTCAAGCTTTCCCCCTCTCATTCGTTCTGATGGTTCTTTAGCTTGCCCTCCCACTGACAAAGCCACTCTCTTTGGTTTTCATTTTTCTGCCAACTCGTCTGGAAATGATTCCAGAGCACCTTTCCCTCAATCTTTACCCCTTTTTTACTCTATGCCCTCCCTTATCCTTTCTTCACGCAAAGTTCATATGGTTTTTCGCTTTCTAAAGACAAACAAGGCATCTGGTTGCAATGATATCCCTGCAAGGCTCCCTAAGGAGTTTAAAGATGATCAGGCTCCTGTGCTTTGCCGTCTTTTTCGCCTCATTATCTCAACCAGTATCTATCCTTCATTTTGGAAGCATGCTCTAGTGCAAGCTGTTCTTAAGAAGGGTGATCATTCTATTCCTTCAAACTACCGACCTATTGCCCTAACCTCTTCTATTGCTAAAGTTTTTGAAACTTTGCTCAAGGCTCAATTTTTTAAAAGTCTTGAATCTAACTCACTTATCTCTGATCACCAGTACGGTTTCTGTAAGGTAAGATCAACTGGTGACCTCTTGTCCACTCTTGGTCTTGTATGGTCATCTTTTCTGGGGAACTATGAGGAATCCTTTGTAGTCGCCCTTGATATCTTTAAGGCTTTTTACAGAGTCTGGCACAAGGCTCTGTTGGTCAAACTCCCTGATTATGGCTTTACCCCTTCTCTTTGTTCTTTGATTTCCATTATTTTTCTGACTGTTTATATCTGTGGTTGTTGATTGTACAACATCCAGCCCATTCCCTGTTACCAATGGTGTTCCACAGGTATAAGTTCTTTCATCTACTCACTTCCTTCTCTTCATCAATGATCTTCTTCAATCCCCATGTTCCTCTCTTCTTCACGCCTATGCCAACGATTTTACCTTTCATTTTTTCTCTGTCTTTTTTCACAACCTTCATCTGCTACTTGTAATTAGTCTGTTATCACGGTTTCTTCTACTCTCGACTCTAATTTGCAGAGGGTATATGAGTGGGGCACCCATAATTTAGTTCAATTTAATTCCTCCAAGACAATTTCTGGCTATCTCTTTATCATCTTCTCCTCCTGATAGCCCTATTATCTTCGAAACTAACGAAATTTATCCTCTTAATTCTATCAACATATTAATAATTCATATAGACTCTAACTTGTCTTAGACAAATCACATAATCCATAAATTTAAGTCTGCATCCAAAAAATTGGGGGTTCTGTTTTGTTGTCGTCATTACTTTAACTCTTTACAGTTACTTAAAAACTGTAAAGGTATTCTATATCCCTGCTCAGAATACTGCTTGCACATCTAGGGTGCTTCTTCTAATACATATCTCCTTGATATCGTTGAATCTAAGGCATTAAGACTCATTAATGACACCTCTCTTACTTCTAATCTGGATTTTCTTTCTCTTTGCCATAAAGTATCATTTCTTTCTCTTTTCTATCACTACTACTTCCATCGCTGCTCTGATGAGTTAGAAAGTTGCATCCCTCCCCCACTGCCGAGGCCACGTAGCACTCGCCAAGTGGCCTCATTTCACAGGTACTGTGTAGAGATTTGCAGCTCGCGGATTGGTTGGTGCAGCGACTGCTTCTTCCCATCTACCTCCAGACTCTGAAACTTTCTTCCTTCTTCTGTGTTTCCTAATTCTTATAACTATATTCCTTCAAAAAGTGGATCTATTGTCATCTCATGACCTAATCCTTCCATATCTCTAGGTCAGGGGTTTTCAACCTGGGATACATGTACCCAAGGGGGTATGCAAGGGGTCTGTCAAGGGGTACGCCCTTCCTCACGGGTCATTAGGGGGTACAGCCCAATAGGCGCTTCAGGCCATGTGACTAACCATTCGCTGAGTTGTGGCCATTCAGGAAGAGTTTACTGAATTTGTGAATGACTACAGTCCTTGCGATCTCTATGAGAAAAAATTTTTAGGCAGGTTCTGGTGTGAAATAAGCAAGTTATATCCACATGTCGCAGAGGAGCCCCTTCTCTCCCTGTTACTTTTCCCATCATCATATTTGTGTGAAACTAGGTTTTCCAGCTCACTGGTCATAAAATCAAAACTAAGATCTCGAATGAATGTGGAAGCTGACCTTTGATGTGCTTTAGCTAAAACTGCTCTTCGGTTGACTAAATTAGTTGAGGAAAAGCAGTTCCTGCCATCTTATTACTTCCCTTTGCAGTAGTTGTAATGATAACGTGGTGATTTGTGTTTGCAGCTCTTCCCTTAACCATGATATTATATTGCACAGCCACAGTCAAAGATTTGTGATTTTTTCTTTAATTTTCAATGGAATTGTTTGTGCTTATTAAATTATTAGTTATGACAGGACGGTTATTTAGTTAATTTTCCTAAGTATTTACAAATATACACAGGGAAATGTTTTCTGAATGTGTTTTTTTTTTCCAATTATCACAAAGGGAAGGGGGTACACATGGCTGACATAAAGAATACCCGAAAGGGTACGTGGGGTGAAAAAGGTTGAAAACCCCTGTTCTAGGTTCTCAGTACTCTGACTATTCTTTCAGTCTGTCCTTTTCCTTTGCGTATCATTACCTCATCTCTGCCTTGCCCATAAGCTTTTTCTTTTTCTCTGTCTTAATGTTTTCTTTGTGCCAGGGCCTTTGTTGATGTGGGCAGGTTTTTGCCTGTCCCGGTGTCACACTCATAAAAAAGCCCTCTGTAATTCGGATATTGAGAGTTGAGGAAAGATTGATACGAGACTGATTTCAAACAGCAGACGAAAGTCGTGAAGAGAAGACAGAGAAAATATTTTTTCAAGCATTTATTTATTCTTTTTACCTACATTCTGTCTTTTGTTACTTATATATTGCCATAGATTTTTAATATTGCTCTCTCTTTATATGATAATTGCATGATTGACACATGTCTTTTGCTTTCAAACATTCCCCTACTGCATGAAATATTGTCAGATAATTTTTGATCAATAGACATACGAAATTCCTTACACACTTTTGCCTTAGGCTCTTTGAGAGCAGCTGTAAGCCGTTTTCTACTGGTGAGCATTTCAGTATGCTCTAGTGAATCTAAAATCTTACCCATTTTGATGCACTGCATAAACTTATCTCTAGCAATTTTGTGGAGATGTTTTGCATTTATATTCCATCCTAGGGTAATTCTAAATTCATTTGGTTTTATGTAATTTTTACCTAGCTCCTCAGATGCAGTCTCAACAATCATACTTAGGAATTCATATAGTTTATCAATATATTATTCTATCCATCTACCTTGGCTGTCTCCCCCAATTGGGGGGTAGCCAACATCAAAAAGAAACAATATGGGGATTAATTTGCTCTATGGGTAATGACGAGAGAGCTAGCGACCGTTCAGATGGCACTGCTGGAGTGCCACAGCCCATCCTCCCGGCTCTTCCACAACCTGTGTCGCTTCATAAATGCCAACTCCCCTACTGCCCCTACCACAGGGCTACCTCTGTAAGATGCAGCCCCATGGTAACAGAAGATACCCATCAGAGCTGCGTCACAATCGCTCGCCACTCATTCCTATTCCTAGCACGCTCACTTGCTTCCCCTACATCCATCCTCCTATCATTCAGGGTTCTCCTTACTCCATCCATCCACCCAAACCTA